>VZQC01013591.1:1572663-1602422 GCA_009823505.1 Rhizomys pruinosus
AACCACCAGTGTTCTTAACTGCTGAGCCATCTCTCCAGCCTGGGTTTTTTTTTTTTTTTTGAGACAGTGTTTCCCTGTAGCCCCCAGCTGTCCTGGAACTCACTCTGTAGACCAGACTGGCCTTGAACTCACAAAGATCTTCCTGCCTCTGCCTCCCAAGTGCTAGGATTAAAGGCGAGCGCCACACCAGGCTCTTTAGACGCCTGTTCTTTTTTAAGTTGTCAATATCAGTTTGTGTATAAAGAAAAAAAAAATCCCCTCTTGACATTAACAAATGTTCTTGTTTCTAATAGTATAAAAAGCAAAAGGGGGGCTGGAGAGATGGGTCAGCAGTTAAATCACTAGCTGCTCTTGCAGACGACAGTGGTTCGACTCCCAGCACCCACCTGGCAGCCAACAACAGTCTGCGATTTCAGTTCCAGGGAATCTAACACCCTCTTCTGACCGTGGGCATTGCACAACACAAGTGCACTTAAATATATGCAGGCAACACACTCACACATGTAAAATAAATTTTTTTTTTTTGGTCTTTTTGAGATAGGGTCTCCCTTTAGTTCCAGCTGGCCTGGAGCTTGCTGTGTAGACCATACTGGCCTCGAATTCACAGAGATCTCTGAGTGTTAGGATTAAAGGCATGTACCACCATACCCGGCTAAACTTTCTTTTTTTAAAGAAGCAAAAGGAAAATAAAGAGAAACATTAATGACGGCTATCTGGGAATTAAGTGTGTTTGGTTTTTTGTTTTGAGGCAGGGTCTCCCTAGTATCCCTAGCTGTCCTGGAACTCATTATGTAGACCAGGCTGGCCTCCATCTCAGAGATCTACCTGCCTCTGCCTCCAGAGTACTGGGACCAAGCCAAACCCAGCTGCTACAGAGGAAGTGATAGGCCACTTTGATTAGACATTTCCTTCAGATAAGACTGTTCAGGTGAAAAATAACTTAATTCCTTCATGAAAAGAGAAGGACTCTTAAAGCCCCCCCTCCCTGAGGAGCTCTAGGCAGTTAGTTAGCTAAGGGAAGGGCAACTTACCTAGGGCCACAGCTAAGCTTAAGGAAATGACCCCCACCCATGCACATGCAAGCAACCCTAGTTAATGCAGTGGTCCACACAGACAAAAACCATGTAAGAAGGAGGTGCAGACTGTGGAGAAACACTACTTGAGTCTTAAATGAGCAATATTATACAATAACTTGTCTGCTTCCTTCAGTGTCAACACCATTAAACATAAGAAGACTTAGGAAGAGTTGCAGGTTAAGAATACTGACATGACCTGTAAGTACAAAATTGGCTACACATCAGGACCTGAAAAAAATATACAAATTGGGGGCTGGAGAGATGGCCTAGCGGTTAAGAGCACCGACTGCTCTTGCAGAGGACTCAGGCTCGATCCCCAGCACCCACATGGCAGCTGAGAACCATTCGTAACTCCAATTCCAGGAGAACTCCAGCTCCAGGGGAATCCGATGCCCTCTTCTGACCTCCGAGGCATTGCACGACACGGTGCACAAACCTACATGCAGACAGTACATTCATACACATAAAATAAATAAACAAAAAAATTTAAAAAAATACACAAATGGACAACTGGCGAAATGTGAACACTCTACGATGAATCCTTACTTCAGAATTTACACGCAGGCCAGGCGTGGTGGCGCTCGCCTTTAATCCTAGCACTTGGGAGGCAGAGGCAGGCAGATCTTTGTGAGTTCAAAGCCAGCCTGGTCTAGAGTTCGTTCCAGGACAGCTAGAGCTACAGGGATACCCTGTCCCGAAAAGACAAAAACAAAAAAACAAAAAAAAAAAAAAAAAAAAAAAAAAAAAACCAAAAAAAAAAAAAAAAAGAATTTACACTCAGTAACTTAAGACTAAACATTCAGTTACTAAAAGAATTATATCTGTAATCATTCTCAAACACTCATAAAAATATAAGAAAGAGGGCTAGAGAGATGGCCTAGCGGTTAAGAGCACCGACTGCTCTTACAGAAGACCCGGGTTCGATCCCCAGCATCCACATGGCAGCCGAGAACCGTCTGAAACTCCAATTCCAGGAGAACTCCAGTTCCAGGGGAATCCAACACCCTCTTCTGACCTCCACAGCATTGCACGACACGGGTGCACAAACTTGCATGCAGACAGTACATTCATACACATACAGAAATAAATAAAATTAAAAAAAAATTTTTTTTAAATATAAGAAAGAGCAACTGGGCTAATATATTATCATTTGAAGGACTTTAGTGAAGGACACAGAGAAATTTCTTTTAGGATCTTTGAAGGTTTTTCATTAAGTATGTAACACTTTGAAAACAGTATTTATATAAAAAATGTTTATGCATATGAGTGTACTGCTTACATGTATGCAAAGTGCACTAGCCTCATGCAATACCCCTGGATGAAGGCGTGGGATCCCCTGGAACCCACAGCTGTAGCCACCACGTGGGGGCTGGAAATCAAACCCTGGTCTTGTGCAAAAGCAGTCAGCATTCCTAACCGCTAAAGTATCTCTCTAGTCCCAGAAAACAGTATTTATTTAAAAACTAGCATTTTTTTCTTTTTTTTTACCACTCATATGTATAAACTTTCTTAAAAAATGGCCAACAGTTACTGTAGACAGGGGTAGTTGAACACCAGGACTTTGAAAACCTGGCTAAGATAAACTAATGAGATCGGCTGCAGAGTAGTTCGGCAATTTAGCACTCTTTGTCTGACCTGGTGATCCACACAACTTGGCAGGAGCAGCACTTGCCTAACAGAAAAAAAGTCCTAAATTTGAAACACGCTACACAATTTAAAAAGAAAAAGGAAGTTACCTATGTAAACACTAAAATATCATAATCCACACCTGCATACTTCCATAAGTATGTATGGAAGAGAGGGAAATAGACAATGGTGATTAAGAAGTAAATTTATCAAATTTTTATAATGACTAAATACAATATGTTTACTTTTTTTTTTTGGTCTTTTTGAAACAGGGTCTCCCTATAGCCCCAGCTGACCTGGAACTCCCTATGTAGACCAGGCTGGCCTTAAACTCAGAGATCAGTCTCCCTCTCCCTCCTGAGTGCTGGTATTAAAGGCATGCACCACCATGCCCAGCTTCAAAAATACTTTTAAACAAACAAAAAAAGTTACTAGAGACTTAAAATTCAGATGAAGAGTGAATCACATGACAGCAAGAGCCCACCAAAGACTGTGGAAAAACAAGGAAAGTAGTGGTTGATGGAAATATCTCCTGAAAAATAGGCAAAGGAGCCCTCTGGAAAAAGATAAGCTTCCAAACAACGGTCTGAGTAAAATACCCTCAAGTTGGGGCTGGAGAGATGGCTCAGCGGTTAAGAGCACCAACTGCTCTTGCAAAGGACCCAGGTTCGATTCCCAGCACCCACATGGCCTTTGACTCCAGTTCCAGGGAAATCCGACACCCTCTTCTGACCTCCACAGCACTGCATGACACAGGTGCACCAACCTACATCCAGACAGTACACTCATACACATAAAATAATAAAAAAAAATAACCTCAAGTTGTACATTCAACAAAGCCCTCACTAGACACACTGCAATCACACATTGGAGGCTAATCCAAAGCATTACACACAACAGACTCAAGGGTGCAAAAGAGAACGTAAAATATCTCAATGTGCTCTTATACTGACCACATATTAAAGTGACAGTATGAAAAATAATTAAGTAAAACATATTAGTTTTACTTCTTCCTTTTTGTTTACAACTACTATTCACATATATCGTGGGACAGTGATACTCTACAGGTGCTTGACAAAACATCCAATTGATTCTACTGTGTCAGAGTCTTCTTTTGTTCTGTTTTCTTTTCTTTTTTTGTACTTTTTGGAAACAGGGTCTCCCTGTAGCCCCATTTGGCCTGGAACTCGGTATGTAGACCAGGCTGGAGATTCGCCTTGAACTCAAGAGAGATTCCCCTGCCTCTGCCCCTGCTAAGATTAAAGGCATGAACCATCATGCCCAGGTGTTTTCATTTGTTAATGATAGTGTCTTGCTGTGTAGCTCAGGTTGGCCTTGAACTCGTGATTTTCCTGCCTTAGCTTGGAAGCTACTGGTATTATCAACAAAAAGCACCACATCTGGCTTCACATCTGGTTGTATTAGGGTACATCATTTACTTTAGACAGACCACTTCAAAAAAATAAAGTCTGGTCCTTATAAGTTAACAACCAGTTTTCTCTCTGTCATAGAAGACTTAATTCTCTCTTGGGCAGGCATGGTGGTGCACACCTGTAATCCCACCACTCAGGAGGCAGAGGCAGGCAGATTGAACTCTGTGAGTTCAAGGCCAGCCTGCTCTACACAGTGAGTTCCAGGACAGCTGGGGCTACAGGGAGACCCTGCCTCAAAAAGACAAAAAAAAAAAAAAGTCTTATTAGTCTCTCATCCATAAATGTGGAAGCAACTAAATGCACATGTGAAGATTTGACTTTCCACAGATGAGGCTACAAAATAAGTTTAAAGTCGTTGTTTTAGAGTAGGAAGTATATTTAAAAAAAAAAAAAAAAAACCCTGACCTGTCCAGCATGAGGCAGATGATCTCTGTGGATCTGAGGCCAGTCTGACCCACACAGTCAGTTCCAAGCCAGCAAGGCCTTACAGCCAGACTGTCTCAAAACAATAATAAAAACCCAAACAAAACAGAACAAAACCTGATACCCACACCTCCCACTACAAAGGAATTTTCTTTTGAATAAATCAAGGCAAAGTCTTATATTCACAGCAGTGTTATCAATCAAGAAGTGGATGTTCACTACTGATGATGGGTCATGTATGACAGAAGACATTTTGGCAATAAAAAGTATTGGTACATGCTTCAGCACAGATGAACCTTTAATACATCATGGTAAGTGAAAAAGTCAGAACCAGGTGTGTGGTCCACGGGTATAATCTACACTTGGGAGGCCAGTCTGCGCTACAGAAGACTGTTTCAAAAAAAGGGAGGGAAGAAGACAGGGGAAGGGAGAGAGACAGTCCAGTCAAAACAGACCACATATTGTTGGAATCCCCTAGACAAACCTATACAAACAGAAAGCAGATTAGTATTCATGAGGTAAGAGAATTGGAGAAAAACCTCCCCATCACTGCTTAAGAGACATGGGGTTTGTCTCAGGGTGATGAAAATGTTCTGCCAGGTGTGGTGGCACACGCCTTAATCCTAGCACTCAGGAGCCAGAGGCAGGCGGATCTCTGCGAGTTCAAGGCCAGCCTGTCTACAGAGTGAGT
Source organism: Rhizomys pruinosus (assembly GCA_009823505.1). Taxonomy (NCBI): domain Eukaryota; kingdom Metazoa; phylum Chordata; class Mammalia; order Rodentia; family Spalacidae; genus Rhizomys; species Rhizomys pruinosus. The sequence goes on from VZQC01013591.1 coordinate 1,577,913, forward strand.
TCCAGGACAGCTAGGGCTACAGGGAGACCCTGTCTCAAAAAGACCCCCCCCCAAAAAAAAGGAAAATGTTCTCAAACTGATGAAGGTGACAGTACCACAAACCCAGGAATAAACTTTCAAACACTGAAATGTACACTTTGAAATAATTACAACTTTTAAGTTATTATTAAAGTGAAAAACTAACACACACACAGACACACACACACACACACACACACACACACACACACAAATGAATCCAAGTTTCCTAGTGGTCTTACTGAGAACACTCTGAGGCCTTTCCTTTATTCTGATAGTCCATTATACACTGAATAAGATGGTTATTTTCATCCAGCATCTGAAATAAAATTAGAAAAATGTATTGTTAATCTAGTACATTAAGTAAAACAAAAACTAAACAGCCTAAGAAGGCAAGGCATGAACAAACAGTACACATAGAACCACGTTAAAGTATCAAAATAGAGCAGGTGCACGCCTGTAATCCCAGCACTCAGGAGGCAGAGGCAGGCGGATCATTGTGAGTTCAAGGCCAGCCTGGTCTACAGAGTGAGTTCCAGGACAGCTGAAGCTACAGGAAGATCCTGTATCAAAAAGACCAAAATAAAGTATCAAAATAGTTACCTCAAGAATCCTTACATACTACAAACTCACTTAAGCTAATAGGAAAACATAACAAAATAAAATTCTCTTAAAATGACTTTTTGTTACTATTTTTATCTAGTGCTACAAAATGCTTTTAAATTCCTAATAACAAATCATAAAAACTGAATTACCTTACTCATGAAACTTCATTACATATTAAAATTGTATCAATCTCTTATAAAAATGCAACACAACTTACAGGGAGAATCCTTTAACAACTGACTTTTCTGAAGAAAATGAAATGTCTTATCTATACAGACACTGAACACACTTCAGTCTTTTTAAAAACACTTACTATTGGGGGCTGGAGAGATGGCCTAGCAGTTAAGAGCACCTACTGCTCTTGCAGAGGACCCGGGTTCGATCCCCAGCACCAACATGGCAGCTGAGAACTGTCTTTAACTCCAGTTCCAGGGGAATCTGACACCCTCTTCTGACCTCGGGGGCATTGCAAGACATGGGTGCACAAACTTACATGCAGACAGTACATTCACACACATACAAAAGAAATTTTAAAAATAAAATAAAATAAAAACACATACTATGCATGCCATAATATGTGTTGACACCCGCCTTTAATCCCAGCACTCAGGAGGCAGAGGCAGGTGGATCTCTGTGAGTCCAAGGCCAGCCTGGTCTACAGAGTGAGTTCAGGCCAGCTGGGGCTACAGGGGAGACTCTGTCTCAAAAAAAAAGAGCTGTGTGTGGTGGGCATCCACATGTCCTGGAGCACCTGTGCAGGTCTGAGGACAGCTTTGTAGAGTTGGCTCTCTCCTTCAACATTTACACAGATTCTGCAAATCGAACTCAGGTCCCTAGGCTTGTACATAAGTGGTCTTACCTGAGGAGCCATCTCCCAAGCCCACTGTTTCTTTTTACTATTGAAACATTTAATTACTTCTGCTATTTGTAACAGTAGTTTTAGTTGTTTTTTTGCAGAAAAGTCTGTTGCCTACCCAGAATGAAGTAAATACATGAAAACTGAGGCCCAGGGGACTTGAAATAACTGGCTAGTTTCTAAACTTAACAGTACAGTTTAGTGATTCTCCAAACATGGCATAATAAAAGGATCTCCAAGCATGCATAATATTAAGACGGAAGAGGTTTTCGTATAAGGTGTCTCTGAACATCTAAAAGAATAAAACATTATCAATGTATCATTCTATCACCTTATAACAATGTAAGCAATCTTTGGCTTTGAGGGTTAAATAATTCATCTAGGCAAAGTGGCACTCCGGAGTACTGACTATTAACATCACCCAAGTTTGCAGGAGCTTGAAGGTCAAGGGTAAGGTCGCTCCAGAACACATCCCACCGTTTCAGGACTCAATGAACAAAACACAACCTGACAACCACTCTCATTCTATAACTTTATGTAACTTTTAATTAAAAGAGAAGATCAGACTAACATTAACTGTGATATTTCCTGCACATTCAGCAATGTTCAATTGTTGGGGGAAAAGTCTTGTAAGATGTAGTTACTTCTCAAATGCTGGATACCAAGAATATTCTTAAAATGTGTGTATCCAATACTCAAACTAAGGACTTCACATCTTCTCAGGTGTATTCATCAATCAGTCCTAACTTCTAGAATATCTGTGTCATGGCTGGTATCAATCCTGATACTGCAAATGAGGTGCTTAAATCAAAATCCACTTTTATCTTCTCATCTGAGAATGAAAAATAACTAATTAGCACTTTCTGAATGAAGCACCCTTGATAAGTAAATATTTACATAAGAAAAGCTCTGTACTGAAAAAAGGGAAACTCAGAGACTTCCTAAAGTCCAAAAATAAAGTGTGACCCCTCTAGAGGCATGCTTTGTGTGGGTACTTGAAGAAGCTGTTCACGAGGCTGCAGACAGCCCCCAGCACAAGGAAACACTGCATTTCCAAGCACTGCCAGGCGGGTTATTCACAAAAAAAAAAAAAGGGGGGGGGTTCATAGGGCAACAGTTGGGTAAACGTCAAATGCGACACTACAAGGACCCGGACAGTAAACAATCCACATGTCTGCAAGGATGTCCTGATGGAAGGTACTACAGTTTTACTTTCTTATCCTTGCTCCAGAGCAGAAATCAAACTGGAAATACTCAAGGAAAACTGCTAAATTTCACAAGTGACTTTTCAAAGTCTAGGTCACTAAGATTTAGAACAGAGTAGTGCCTTGCTCTTGGACAAGTAGAGGACAATAAAAAAGCTTTGTGTCCCCAACTGGCAGTCACAAAGCGGCGAGCACCGCGGCACTGTCCCCAAAGGAGGAGACAGCTCCCAGAGCTTGTATCGGGACATATCCACCGCCACGACTCTCCCGGCCACCAGACGGTGCTGAGCAGGCAGGGAGCGGGCCGAGGGGACCCCAAACGCCCGCCGCAAGCGCTCCGGGAGCATCTATAGCTGCAGACCCGCGGGAAGCAGGGGCGCGCCCCAGGGTGGAAAGGCTCCGGGGAACCCGAAGCCACAGGCTCGCGCCCGCCCGCCGCGAAACTCGGCTCCCAAGTTCTCCCGAGCGATCCCCCAACTCCGCCGGAGTTTGCAGCGCGCCAGGCGGGGCGGGGCGACGCCGAAGTGGCTCGGGCCGCCCGGCCGCTCCCCACCCTTCCCCTCGCTGCCCCCAAGCGCACGCGCCCCGCCGCCTCCGCGCCGCGGGTTCCCGGACGAGCAGGACGGCGGTTGCTCGAGCTTTTGTGCGGGGAAAGGGCGCGCGAGGGGCTCGTTGGAAACCCGGATCGCCTCCCGCCGCCCCGGGCCCCGGGCCCCGCTCCCCGCCGCTGCTCCCCGGCCACGCCGCGCCCCGGGACCCCGCGCCCGCCGCGCCCGCGTCACCTTCTGGATGGCGGCGGGCGTGATCTCCCCCTTGCCCCGCTGCCTCGGGGCCGCGAACGCCACGGACATGTTGCCGCCGAGCCCGCGATCGGTCAGTCCCGAGCGCTCCGGGGGAACGGCGAGCCGCGGCCCGACGCCGGCCTCCCGGGCCGGCCCACCTCGGAGCGCGCGGAGGGGGGATGCTGCGGACGCACGCGCCGCGCTCGGGTCCGGCCTGTCCGGGGAGCCCCAGCCCCGGGGGCCGCGGCGTCCGCACTCAACGCGGCGAGCACCGTCCGGGCCCGGCTGCCCGGCTGGACCCGGACCGCCCGTGCGCCTCGGCCCCGGCCCCGGCCCCGGCCGCACCCCTGCGCCCGCGCGCCGATGGTAGGGCCGAGCCCCAGTGCGCTCCGCCCCAGCGATTCAGGAAATGGTCCCGCCGCCGCGGGAGAGGGAGGCTGGGCGGCCCGGCACAGGAAACGCGACCGCCCGGCCCGCCCCCGCAGGGTCTGGACAAGCCGGGTGCTGCTGGAACCCTGCCCCGCCTCAGTTTCCCCAACTTTGTCCGGGCCCTCTCCCGGGATTCCCAGCCGTCCCGAGACATCCCGGCAGTCCGCAGAGAGGGGAGGATGGCGAGGGACTCGAGCGGGGCCCTGCAGCATCCGCCCAGATCAGCCAGGCGTGGGAGGGCTGCTGAAGCGGATTCGCTGGTTTAAATGGCTCCGCTGCGCCCCACGTGCGCACCTCCGAGTCCACGCTCTGACTCCCACGCCCGCCAAATTGAGTCTCACAACTGGAAAGAAACCCAAACTCAGGTAGCCAAGGAGGTGTCCAGGCCCAGCCATAGACGGTCAGCATAGCCAGAGAACAGCTGGCCGCTTGGCAAGGACTCTCCCCACACATGTAGACCAATTTCAGCTGACGAGGGTCTTCGGAATGAAACTTTGATGAAGGGTACTCTCCTTTCCAGCTTTGTACTTGGTGGCCTGTCAGTTAGGCCCAAGCTGCCACGCTTCCAATCGGTGCGGGGAGAAAGTAAAACCCAAAGCAAAAGCTTATGGAACACGGGCAAATGTGGGGCCGCTGTGGATTCCACGTAACAAAAGGCAAGTTTATAAAACATATTACTCGACCTCAGAGATGCTGAAAAATGAGGATTTCCGTGAGTGTATAGTATTGATTGAAAATTCCTTTTAAATATATAACTTTCGAATTTTGTTTCTCATAAATTTCTCAAAAGGTCCGTTTCATTCATTCAGCAATTTTGAATGTCGGTGCCAGGCTTTATAACAGTAGAAATAACTGCTCTCAAGGATCTTACATTCTAAGAGGAAAAAAAAAAAACACAACAAAACCAAGTAGGCAAATATGCAAAGTCCTCAGAGAAACAAACTAGGAACATGGGAAGAACTACAGGGACACTAATGTGAGTTAATGAGGAATGAAAGATGAAGTCTGCAAGGTAAAGGTGCTTCCTTCCAAGCCTGCCGACCACAGTTCAACTCCCAGGACCAACGAAGTAGAATAAACTCTGGCAAGTTTTCCTCTGACCTCTACACATACACATATGGAATCCACAGCAATATGTTCCTCACGTTTGTGCACGTGTGCCCACCTCCAACAAGTGCCTGTGTGTGTGTGTGTGTGTAATAAAGGATAAAGCCATTCTAAGAGTAAAAGAAGGAAACCTCTCCCCCCTCCCCCACCCATTAGAATGGTAGCTATTCTTGGGAACTTGTTTTTATCCTAAGCCTAAGGAAAGGCAAACTGAAAATTGTAGTCAATGCAGAATAAAAACCAATTCCCGTCCTCCAGTTGGCACTGCGTCCAATGCGTGACGTGCATGGTCTTACTTGATAGAAGGACCTTAGTAATTAAGAGCAATATTTCAGGGGGAAAAATGAGTTGTAAATAGTCCCACTGCTCCAGTTATGTCCACCTGGCAAATAACATGGATAATCCTCAAACAAGTAGTAGGAATAGCTGTCTGAACTTCAATTTCGTATTCCAACTTAAAAAAAGAAAAAGAAATGTATTGCAAAGGGCCTCCCACTGCAGGACCACTCAGATACCGTAAAGCATAGCTCATCAATAATAGAGGGGAATCTATGGACACTAGATATAAGGCTTCCAGTGTTCAAAGCAGCTGGGTAGGCCTAGGCCCCCATATAGGAAGCAGCCCTAGCCTTTTCCCTGGTCCTTTGCCTCCCATACAAGGACTCAATTTTCGTGTCTCTTTGCATAACATCTGTTAGAAAGCATTGCTCAAAAGGTCTGGTCAGAAACACAGATGACCCAGTAGAGACATGGCTCAGAGGTTAAAACCACTGCCTTCTCTTGCAGAGGACCCTGGTTTGGTTCCCAGCACCCACATGGCAACCATCCAGTTCCAGGATTTCCAGCACCCTCTTCTGAACTCCATGTGCATTCCATGACACAGGTACACTTACATGCTTGCAGGCAATACATTCATGCACATAAAATAAGAATAAAATTAAAAAAAAAAAAGAAATGCAAATCATGTGGATGAGAGAAGGTAACTCACCTTCAAACTTCTCTGGTAAAAATCCAATTAGCCTTCCCCAAGAAGAACAGAAAACTCAAGAGAGAATGAAGATTGAAGATTGAGGTCTCCACTAGTTAGTTAAGGAAGAGACAAATAATGAAAATAGAAAGTCTGCCTAAATATGAAAGATGGCTTTGAAGACTTAAAAAAAATAAGACACCCCCTCCTTAGCTAGGCCTTTAATCCCAGCACTCAGGAGGCAGAGGCAAGTGGATCTCTGTGAGTTCAAGACCAGCCTGGTCTACAGAGTGAGTTCCAGGCCAGCTGGGGCTTACAGGGAGACCCTGTCTCAAAAACACCAAAAATAAATAAATAAATAAATGCCCCCCAGACAACCATCTCCCCCAAACAGACACATTATCCCTATGTACTTGCCCACTCGTGAACTGAGGAATCTGCAGAAAGAAAAGGGGCACAGAACTGAGAGCAAAGTAGGTTTTCAGAGTAATTCCAGCAGGCGTACAACTTCATTCAGACTAGGTAAAACAATCCGCATGAACAATTCCTCAGTATTCCCACTAATGAATGGAAAGTAGACTGATAGGAAAAAATAAAAATAGAATGAGCACTCAGCACTCAAAAAAATGACAATGCAATAATAGAAAATTGTTCATGTTTGTTTTCAAATGTTCCACTTTTTAATTCCTTTGAGTTTGTTTATATTCATTAAGTATAACTTCAATGAACTTATTAAATGAATTATTCCTGAAATATGTTCAGTATTTAGTGAAACTATAATCACAGGACTAAAAATTATTTTACTCCCTCTAAAATATATCCTAAACATACAGATCTCAGATATAACTGTTTTCATAGGAGAATTTCATTAATGCTTATTTTTTTAATTAACAGAGCAGCTGTATTACAAATTTACTGTTCCTTTAAGCCTCTGTGCTACTGTCAGTTTTTAGGATATATTGAGAATGCACAGACCAAGTCTGTGTTCATAATTGGGCTCAGAGCAAAACCCCTCAGGTAATTTCTTTCAAAATATTTCTGCTCACAGTCTCTGTTGTATTTGATGAGTCAATTTGAGTTGTGGCTCCCACAGATTTCAAGAAGAACAGCACACATCTACACATATAATCATTATTTTTGCTAGAACAAATCACTTTTCCCTATTCTCCATAAAAGACTTTTATTTTCCAGAAACTAGAAATTGTCATTCAAAGCAGACTTTAACAAAGCCTATCTGGGACATTTTTCACTTCTTTTTACATTATCAACCAATGAATTAGGTTTGAGCTGAATCAGTTACATTTTGAGTGGTTTAGAAAAGTTTTTTTTTTTTTTGTCTTTTCGAGACAGGGTCTCCCTGTAGTCCCAGCTGTCCTGGAACTCACTCTGTAGACCAGGCTGGCCTTGAACTAACAAAGATCCGCCTGCCTCTGCCTCCCAAGTGCTAGGATTAAAGGCATGGGCCACCACGCCCGGCAGAAAAGTATTTCTTTTTTTTTTTAATTTTTTTTTTTTTTCTGTATGTGTATGAATGTAGTGTCTGCATGCAGGTCTGTGCACCCGTGTCGTGCAATGCCGCGGAGGTCAGAAGAGGGTTTCGGATTCCCCTGGAACTGGAGTTCTCCTGGAATTGGAGTTTCAGATGGTTCTCGGCCGCCATGTGGGTGCTGGGGATCGAACCCGGGTCCTCTGTAAGAGCGGTCGGCGCTCTTAACCGCTAGGCCATCTCTCCAGCCCCAGAAAAGTATTTCTTAAGTCAGGTATGGTGGCTCATGCCAATAATTCCAGCACTCAGGAGGATAAGGCAGGAGGATTGTTATAAAGTTCAAGCCAGCCTCTACTACATAGTGAGTTCCAGGCCAACCTGAGCTAACAGAATAAAACACACACACACATACACACACACACACACACATACATACACACACACACACACACACACACACACACACACACACACAAAGTATTTCTTCCTAAGGAAAAATATGAATAACTTTATGCAAAGTTAATTCAGAAAATGCACAGCTGTAGAGGTCCAGTCCTTTCAGCCACAGCACTATACTGTGAATTACAAGCATGTGGTTTAGATGGTGTTAGGGATCAAACTCAGGGTTTTGTGTATGCTAGGAAAGCACTCTGCAGCTAAGCTACATCTCCGGCCCGGTGTGTACGTGTTTTGGTTTTGTTTTGTTTATTTTGTGGTTTTCATACATGTCTTGTTACATAGTTCGGGCTGGTCCTGAATTCCCAGCAATCCTCTTTCCTTAGTTTCCCACCTTCTAGGGTTACAGGCATGTGCCACTACACCCAGTGTGGACTCTCCAGTCATGTATACCTTTCTGCCTTAATAGGAAAAATTAAAACACATGGAATACTATAATTATATGGATAAGGTTTGTATGAAGAATATGGTAAGAAAGAAAATGTTCATTCAAAACAAGAAATCATCAAAAGTGCTTGAATCAGCCGGGTATGGTGGCACACACCTTTAATCCTAGCACTTGGGAGGCAGAGGCAGGCAGATCTTTGTGAGTTCAAGGCCAGCCTGGTCTACAGAGCAAGTTCCAGGACAGCTGGGGCTACAGGAAGACCCTGTCTCAAAAAGAACAAAAAAAAAAAAAAAAAAAGTGCTTGAATCTGTCACACCCTGGGAGATGATCACTTCCTTGCTGCTATAAACTGTGATTATGGTAACATATATAGATAGTCAAATGAAGTGAAGGCTGCACATGGAATTAGAGTGGTTAACCTGAGTTGCCAGGTGGGTCCTCACATGGGGAATGGACTAGAGACTGATGATCAGTCAGAATCAGAGGAAAGACAGTTTAACAAAGACATGAGTGGCCATTGCTAACTTTGTTGGCACCTCTACCTAGGTCTCTGAGGCCTATTTCAGATGTTTGACCTCCAAAACTTTGAAACAATGTATAAATATGTATAAATAAAATAATACTTTGTTAGAAGGGTGCTAGAAAGCCAGGCATGAGGGTGTAGCAATTAGGAGGCTTCTAGAGGAAGATTGATTTGAGGAAAACCTGGGCTACAAAAGAAACCAGAGCAAAACAGCTTTAAAAAGTAATAGCTTGCCGGGTGTGGTGGCGCACGCCTTTAATCCTAGCACTTGGGAGGCAGAGGCAGGCGGATCTTTGTGAGTTCAAGGCCAGCCTGGTCTACAGAGTGAGTTCCAGGACAGCTGGGGCTCTACAGGGAGACCCTGTCTCGAAAAGACCCAAAAAAAAAAAAAAGATATTAGGGTTTAGAGATTAATTTATTCAAGATTGAATATCTGGCCAAATAACAACATATCACCTTCATACATATACACATTAGGGTTTTTTGGGAGGGGTTCTTTTTGAGACAGGGTCTCCCTGTACCCCAGCAGCCCTGGAACTCACTATGTAGACCAGGCTGACCTTAAACTCACAGAGAACTGCCTGCCTCTGCCTCCCCAGTCCTGGTGTTAAAGGTGTGCACCACCACACCCAGCCAGCACATTAGTTTTTTTTATTTTTTGTGGGTTGTTTTTTGTTTTGGGATTTTTTTGTCTTTTTGAGACAGGGTCTCCCAGTAGCCCCAGGCTGTCCTGGAACTAGCTATGTAGACCAGGCTGGCCTTGAACTCACAGAGATCAACCTGCCTCTGCCTCCCAAGTGCTGGGATTAAAGGCAGGCGCCACCACACCTGGCTCACATTAGGTTTTTAAAAGAACTGGGGGCTGGAGAGATGGCCTAGCGGTTAAGAGCGCCGACCACTCTTACAGAGGACCCGGGTTCGATCCCCAGCACCCACATGGCGGCCAAGAACCGTCTGAAACTCCAATTCCAGAAGAACTCCAGTTCCAGGGGAATCCGACACCCTCTTCTGAACTCCGCGGCATTGCACGACACGGGTGCACAAACTTGCATGCAGACCGTACATTTATACACAAACAAAAATAAATAAAATTAAATTAAAAAAAAAAAAAAGAACTAAAATGAGGGCCTTGAACGGACAAAGATCCGCCTGCCTACTCCTCCCAAGTGCTTAGGAATTAAAGATGTGGTGCCACCAAAGCCCGGCATGTTTTTATTTATTTTGTGTGAATGTACTGTCTGCAGTAGGTTTGTGATACCTGTGTTGTCTGCAATGCCCTGTTGGATCAGAAGAGGGTGTAGAGGTGTGGATTCCTTCCCTGGAACTGGAGTTTAAAAACGGTTCTTAGGCCCACAATAGGGTGCTGGGATCAACCCGGCCAGTCTCTCAAGTAGCAGTTGGCGCTCTTAAAAACCGCTAGGGCACCTCTCCANCAGAGGCAGGTGGATCTCTGTGAGTTCAAGGCCAACCTGGTCTACAGAGTGAGTTCCAGGACAGCTGGGGCTACAGGGAGACCCTGTCTCGAAAAGACCAAAAAAACCCCAAAAAACCCTGTTTAGATTTCCCCAGGGTCGCTCCCCTACCTGCGTGTAGTGAGGAAGCGTCCCTGGTACATCAGTTATCAATTTGGTGTTTGTTTGTTTGTTTTTAAATAAATTCCGAAATTGATGAAATTGATAAACTTTGTGAAAAGAATCTGCCTGGCTCGTTGGTGTTCTGGTGGATCCCCCGGGCCCTAACATTTTTGGGGGCTTGACCAGGATCCCCCCAACCAATGACTCCCCAAGATCTGGTCTGTAGCTGGCTGGCCATCCCTTACGAGGTAAGGGACCTGATTTTTCTGGGTTTTGGTCTGAAAACCCCTGGTTTTCTGGTTCTGGGTTCCCGACTGGAGAAGCTGGATGTGGCAGGGCTCCACGGGACGGAGGCGGGGCATGCCCCGTTTCTCCACTGGTCAGCAGGTGGACTTTTAGAATCCACCCTTATAGTTTTGGGAGAAACGATCTTTTGGCCACCCTCCTGCTACACAGCACCTTTTCGTTTCATTTCTGTCTGTATCTTCCTTGTGTCCCTTTTGTCTTGTTTGGTTTTGCCTGTCTAATTGTTATTATATTGTCTGTCATGGGAGTCCAACCCGTCTCTCTCAGGCATCAGCATTTCAAGGACTTTCAGACTATGGCCCCCGTGTCTTCAGGGAATCTCCAAACACTCTGTGAATTGGAGTGGCCAATTTTGGGGACTGGGTGGCCCCCAGAAGGCACATTTGTATATTCCCTTATTGACCCTATCTTTAATGCTATTTTTAATAAATCAGGACACCCGGATCAGATGCCTTACATTACAGCACGCAGTGACTGCTAACCAATCCTCTCACCTGCTTGAGACATTTTCTCCCTCCTCCTGCTTCAGCTCTGACTGTTCACCCCCCGCCCCCAGAAGAAGAAGGTCCTTCCCCCTTTTTCATCCTCCCCCTTATAACCCCAACTCCTGCTCTGGAGACGCTCAGCCCTTGTCCTCTTCTCCAAGCCCCTCGTCTCCAACCCTTCCCCCATCTACCCCTGACCCAAGCTAAAGTTACTCAAGTAGTGCAGGAGGCCATTGAATCCGCAGCAGCTTTCTTAGAGAGATTAATGGAGGCATACAGGACCTACACCCCAACTGACCCCAAGGCTAAGGGCCAGTCAGCACCAGACATTCGCAATAAGATCCAGAAGATTGAAGGCTTCGAAGGTAAGAATTTATCAGAGTTGATGGAAATCGCTATGAAGACTTTTTTTTTTTTTTTTTTTTCGAGACAGGGTCTCCCTGTAGTCCCGCTATGAAGACTTTTAACAACAGAGACTTTCCTGAAGACAGGCAGACTAAGAAATTAGGCAAAATCCTTCTGGCCGCTGCTGCAGCACCCTTCCCTAGAAGGGCCAATTGGACTCTGATCATCAGTGACCCTAGAAAATGGCCAATCCTGGGAGGAAAAGGAAGTTTGAGGCTACAGAAAAATCAGTGTGCCTACTGTGAGGAATTTGGGCACTAGAAGAACGATTGTCCACAAAGAGATTGACCCCTTAAACTCTTGGAGCTCCAGAGTAACTGAGAGAGTCAGGGCTCTAAGTCCCCCCCCCCCCCAGAGCCCATTAATCAGGCAGGTAAAATTTGTTATGAAGATGCCCATTGATTTCATGGTAGACACTGGTGCGAGTAACTCGGTATTGGTGGAACCCATGGGGCCTATAACCAAACAGAGGACTTTGATCCAGGGGGCAACAGGAATTAAGCCCTACCCCTGGACCACCAAGAAGATGGTAGGTTTAGGAACAAAGACTGTCTCTCATTCATTTCTGGTAATGCCAGACTCTCCATACCCTTTACTGGGTGAAGACCTATTGACAAAGATGAAAGCCAACATCCGCTTTTCCGGCAAGGAGCCAACTCTTTCAGTAGGGGAGATAATGACTTGCATTCTGGCATTGGACGATGAATTTAGGCTCTGTTCAACATCAAACCCTCCAGAATCTGATGCTTTTTTTTTTTATTTTTTTAAATTATTTATTTCTGTATGGGTATTAATGTACTGTCTCATGCAAGTTTGGTGCACCCGTGTCGTGCAATGCCGCGGAGGTCAGAAAGAAGAGGGTCCTAGCAGAGTTGGCCCTGGAGCGGGAGTTCCTCCTTGAACTGGAGTTTATCAAGACGGTTTCTTCAACTCATCGTCCGCCATGTGGGTGCTGGGATCACCCGGTCCTCTGCAAGAGCGTCGGTGCGCGCTTAAATAAGAACCATCCTAAGGCCATCTCTCTCCAGCACCCAGAATCCTGATATCTAAAAGGACCTTACTGCGCAAGAGTCCCTACTGTATGGCTGAGAACAAACTCCCTGGTCTAGCAGAACACCAGCCTCCAGTGATTGTGACTCTTGAAACCTATGGATAGCCTAATAAGGGTCAAACAGTATCCCTTGTCATCAGATGCCAAGACTGGGATACAGAAACATATTCAGTGCTTAAGGGATAGTGGGATCCTAATACCTTGTCAGTCCCCATGGAAAACCCCTCTCCTGTCAGTCAAGAAAGCAGTACAGGACTTGAGAGAGGTGAATAAGCGGGTGGCAGACATAAAACCCCCCAACAACAGTGCATAACCAACCCTTACACTCTTCTGATGATCATTACCCATCTAGAGACAGATCTACAAACCAAACCACATTGGAGTTTAAAGGATGCCTTTTAGTTAATCTCCTCTGGAAGTGAGCAGAGTGAGCCACTGTTCAGCTTTGAGTAGCAAGACCCAGAGAACGGTATAGTGGCCAGCTCACCTGGACCAGGTTCCCTCAAGGATTCAAGAACTCACCCACCATTTTTGACGAAGTCCTCCATCAGGACCTCCATGAGTATTGACAGACCACCCCGTGCACTTCTGTTACAGAGATGTAGATGATCTGCTACATGGACCAATCATGAGTATGTTGAGCGAAAAAACCCACCCCCGTCACTCTTACAGAATGTAGATGATCTGCTAGCCCCGGTAGGTGAGCAGACCTGCCTGGGAGCCAGTAGAAAGCTCCTATAATTGCTAGCCCAGTTGGGATACCTGGTATTAGCTAAGAAGGCCAAATTTATGTCACTGAGGCCTCATACCTGGGTTTCCAGCTTAAGGAGGGACAATGGGCACTCTCCATGGACCGGAAAAGAGACAATTCTAAACATCCCTGTCCCTAAGACAAGGAGACAAGTCAGGGAGTTCCTGGGAACAGCTGGCTTCAGCTGCGCTGATAATTTCCAGACTCTGCTGCGACGACCCATACCCGCCTTCCCTATATAAGGTCACAAGGGGAACAGAAGACAACTTTGAATGGGCCCCAGAACAGGACCTGACCTTTAATGAGATCAAGAAGGGGCTACTGTCTGCCCCAGCGCTGGCATGCTCAGACTTAGACAAGAAAGCCCATTCTAAAAATAACCTTTATTGGATGAAAACTTCTGGCAGAGCTTAAGGGTGTTTGGCCTAGCCAATTCAGACACGGAACACCCCATAGCATATGTAGCAAGAATTGGATCCAACTTGCACATCTGGGTGCCCAGGTGCTGTCAAAAATCATAGTGGCGGGGCATTGGAAAGAAGCCGTAGCAGTTAAGAGCGCAGACCCGCTCTTGCAGAGGACCCACCCGGGTTCGATCACCCACGCACCCACATGGAGGCTAAGAATCGTCTGATACTCCAATTCCAGGATAACTCCAGTTCACCAGGGTTTTGCCCTCTTCTGACCTCTTGCGGCATTGGCACGACACGGGTGCAACAACACATACATGCAACGTACACTTCAATAACCACATACAAAATATTAACATGAAAAAAAAAAAACAATCAGGGCCCAGCACTACTATAGAACCAAGACTTCAGACAATTAACTGAAATGGGCCAGCCCCCTGACATCACCCGCCCCACATGCCATGAGAAGGGGTGCTGCCCCGGAGCTCACCAGGCTGGTGGACATCTAACTCCAGGCTCACCCATTGTCAGTCCCTCCTGCTAGATCAGCCCCATGTAACCTTACCACTGTTGCTAAAAACCGAGCCAAACGGGCCCAGATTTGGATGCCTGATCTCCCTGATTGCTTTGGAGATCCCTTAACCATCATTCCAGTGAACGAAGGCCCAACCCTGATGGAAAATTCCTCTAAAAGACCCCGTTCACTGATGGCAGCCTTCATCCAGAACAGAACCAATATGACCAGGGGCAGTGGTGGCTCTTTTTCAACAAGAACTTCTGCACAAAGGAGCGGCGGTGCTTGTGGCTCCTCATCGGAGAGCATTAAAGTTGGGGGCCCCATAAGAATGTAAACTTCTACGCTGAAGTGAATGGGGCCATCTATCAGGGAACAGAGGCCTCTGACAGCAGAGGGGAAATACTAAATCAAAAGAAATAGGAAATTTGCATTTCATTGGCCGCCATATGGCTGCCAACCGAGGTAGCCATCATACACTGCCTGGGGCATCAGAAAGGAAATTCCACAGAGGCTGAGGGAAACCAGAGAGCTGACTGGGAGGCAAGGAAAGCAGACACTCAACCCCAGGCACAGGAGTTAATCACTCTTCCCACTGTGCCCACCTGAACAACCACTAACCTTCACATGAGTTTCTTTCCAGAAGCCTTCCCACCCCCTCACATACTAGGAGTGACGGAGGGATTCCTCAGGTGACTTCGTTTGTGCTCCTAAAGCATTGGAGGATTGTTAGGCACAAGAGTCGAGCTTCATGAGAGCACTCACCTGGGCAAGAACAAGCTCCATACCTTGCTGACACAAAGGTACTGTCTTCCCTCTCTGACCCAAATCCTACAAGAGACCATTTCCAGGTGTCGGGCATGCCAGACCACCAACCCAGGCCCACCTGTCAACACTCAGCTGGAAAAACAGGAGTGAGGAACACTCCCAGGGGCGCAATGGGAAGTGGACTTCACAGAGGTAAAGCCTGGGGGAAATTTTGATACAGTACCTTTTGTTTTTATTGATAAGTTTTTTTTTCAGGATGGACTGAGGCCCCATGAGGAAGGCGACTGCTCAAACAGTGGCTAAAATGCTACTGGAAAGATTATACTTTCAGGGATCATTTCTATATTACTAGAGAAGTTTCTCTGAACGTGTAGAGCACCGAAAACCACGAGGAAGAGAGGTAGCGTTTTCTCCTGAGCGTGAAGTTGTCTTGATTATGCCCTGTTAAAAAGGCAGGCAGGTCTCCTGCCACTAATGATCGTTATGCCATGCTGCCAGGGGAGTTAGAGGGAGAGAGCACAGTCCGAGGGGTTTTTCTAAAAAAAAAAAAAAACTACTGGAGCTAGGTTGTGGTCAGCACACACCTTTAATCCCATCACTGGGGAGGCAGAGGCAAGCAAGATCTCTGTCTGGTGGTTAAGGCCAGCCTGGTCTACAGAAGCGAGCTCCAGGCCTGCTGGGCCTAAAGGGAGAACCCCCTGCCTTCAAAAGACCAAAAAAAAAAAAAAAAAAAAGCTGCTGGCAAATGTGGTGCGCACGCCTTTAAGCCTAGCCCGTGGGAGGCAGAGGAAGCGGATCTCTGTGAGTTCAAGGCCACCTGGTCTACAAAGCGAGTTCCAGGCCGGCTGAGACTAAAAGGGAGACCCAATCTAAAAAAGACCAAAAAAAAAAAAAAAAAAAGAGAAAAAGAAAAGAATCTCTGGAAGTAAATTATTCCAGTATGGAGTCCCCTACGTTTATAGTTAGACAAATGGCCGCATTTGTGGTCGTCTTACGTCAGCAGCATCCGCTAAATACTGGGGACTAAGTGGAAGCTCCATTGTGGCAATATGTATCCCCCAAAAGGCTCAGGACAGGTAGGAGGATGAATCAACCTTAAAGGAGAACCTTGACTAATTAAAACCGCATGAAAATGTGCAGGGACTGGACGGCCTTCCTTCCTTTTGCCCTCCTTAGAGTGAGAAACTCTCCCTATATCCAGGGTCCGACTCCTTATGAAGTAATGTTCAGGAGGCCACCTTCCATTTGCCCTAATCTAAAAGCTGATCTAATGGCTGAGATAAATAACTGAGATTTTCTCGTCTATTCAGGCCCTGCAAAAAGCTCAGGATCACCTGGTCCCACTACTGAGGCCCCCATACCCGTGCCGCCTTTGAACAAAAAAAAAAAGCCAAACAATCACCCACGATTACCATCTGGGCACCCGGTGTCCGATACGTGCACACCAGAAGGAGGGATAACTCGTTGAGCCTCACTAACTGGAAACCCAGCACACGGTAATCCTGTACAACAAACCAAGCAACCGTTAAAGTGAATGTCAATCAGAGAACCTGGAATTCACCCTCACATCACTTAATGAAGCCAGCAACCACAACCCCAGACAGACCGGTACACCCCCGCTAACCAAGTGTGATTGATTAGATCACATGTACACCCCACCGAAGCTCCCTGAAGCTAATACTGATAGCCTCACTATACTCCTGACACATCCTCACATCTCCGCTATTGGATCAAATTTTCATGCATAATTTACACCCCCCACACCCCCCCCCCCGCAAAGTATAGCATTTAAAACATCTTGACTCTCACACAGGGAAGGCTATACAGGAAATCCAACTCCCCAATTTTTATACTGCCCATTTTTATCACTGACCTTGTCAACTTCACATACCCCTTTCCATCTCCTGCAGCACTACTTTATGTTTGTCCCGTCCACCCAAACGGGGACTGGAGCAGAGACCACTATAGCTACTGCTCACATTGGGGCTGTGAAACCTGGACTTTGGGAGGCTGGAGCTAATCATCATCTCCATCAAATATAGTACTCCCAGGTCCTTGTGCCCAAGGTGGGACACAAAGGCCTTTACAGGGGATATGTACCGCAATCCCATAAATATCACTTTATAAAAGTGGGATGCTGGGGCGGAGAGGATGCTCCATGGTTAACTTGCGAATTGCTCCTGACCAAGAGTTTGTTGGCGCACGCTTTTAATCCTAAGCACTTGGGAGGCCAGGCAGACTCTGTGAGTATTCAAGGCCAGCCTGGTCTACAGAAGTGAGTTCAAGGCCATCCTAATCTACATAGCAAGTTCCAGGAAGACCCTGTCTCAAAAATAAATAAATAATATAAAAAAGTGGTACCCTTTAAGACAGTGCCCCCGCACAACTTTGGTCTGTGCAGGGAGGTCTTGGACACTCTGTACCTACAGCCCAGGGCAAGACCCATGCTTGAAAATTACTATCCAAAGATTCCCATATTGGACTTGTCCCTATAGGGCCCCTTGCCCCTCAGTAATCCAGGCCAACTCAGACTTCAGCCCACCAGCCACCCCCATCCCCAGTCCCCATGCTCGCCCTGCAGATCAAACGGAACCCTACCTCCCCCCTTCCCCAGAGACAGATCCCGACTTACTATAAAAAAATTCTCCCCGTAGAAAAAGATGGATTGGCACTTATACTTCTTCATTCACCCACGCCGCCAGACATTTCTCAGGATTCTGGCTTGCTTGGAACCCAAAACCCCTACTATCTGGGGGATTGGTCATGGGAATGGCAGCTTCGGCTGAATGACCCTCAATGACTCGGAACAATTCCCTGGTTCCCGTGTGGGTCTGCACTGACCTCTGGGGAGATGCTAAATGCCTGGATCACAAGAAATGGCGGACTGGTCCTCCTTTATTGGGCAGTGTGCAGTTTTTATTAGGAGCTTGATGTCAATGACATCTGGCAGTCCTTGGGCCTGAATCAGAGGAACCTCTTAGCAGCACCCAATGGTTCTTGCTTTGCCCGCACCTCCAGGCTGACTCCTTGGCTCTCCCTATGCTATTTCCACGAGAGGCTGGAGCTTTGTATTTTAGGATTATGTGATTTCCCCCCGGGGTTTATGTTTTTTGGAGGGGAGGAGAATCAGGAAGACACCATTTAGAGGTTATGCCCTCCCCAAGGCATTACCCAGAGAAACTGGAGCCCATCTCCATTGTACTGGTTCCTCTTCTGGTAGGAGCAGGCTTTGCAGAATCTGTAGCCCTAGGGACCAGCACGTTAGTAAAATCTGGAATGGATTTACAAGCTCTCAGTCACCAAATTGACCAAGACATTGCTTATCTGCATGCTAGTAACAGCTTTCTGGAGCAGCAAATAGATTCTCTTGCAGAAGTAGTGTTACAAAATGGCTGGACTTGCTTTTCTTTAAGGAATTGTGCCAAGTCTGAGGGGAATCCTGCTGCTTTTACGCAAACCATTCAGGAGTAATTAAACAAACTCTGGCAAAGGTCAAAGAAAACTTATTGGAAAGAGAATGAGTTAGAGTTCAAGAAAGTAACTGGCATGAATCCCTATTCAGTTGATCCCCCTGGTTGACTACACACGTCCCACAAGCATTAGCCGGTCCCTCGGTCTTCTGCCTGCTTCCAGGGCCCTCACAGTGGGACCATGCATTGTTAATGCCCTAGTCAATTTTGTACAGCAGAGGATATCAACCATACAACTCATGGCCATCTGCACCCAGTATAATGCTTTGCACCAGATGAAAGAGGAAGAAATTTAAGGTTTAGAATTAAATCAATGTTCTAACTCAAGGCAGGAATGAGGGCACAAGCAGGTTGTCTTATAGACAACTCCATTTTTGAGGAATAACTCGTATTTTGATGGTTATGATTACTTTGGAAACACTGTCATTATGCAAAAAGCTGAACTAAGCAGGCAGGTGGTGTTTACTCAGTTTCTGGGTTATTTGCCATTTTGATCCACATTTATTAAATTAGACTTTCTTTTTAAATTTTTTAAAATTTTTTATATGGTGTAGAATGTACTGTCTGCACAGGTGCAGGTTTGTGTACCGGTGTCATGCAATGCCCATGTTGGTCAGAAGAGGATGTAAGAGGGTGTCGGATTCCTTCCCCTGGAACTGGAGTCAAAAAACGGTTCTTAGCCACAATATGGGTGCTGGGGATCGAACCCAGGCCAGGTCATCTACAATAGCAGTCGGCGCTCTTAACCTATTTCAGTCCTCCTAAGCAGGGAGGTGTGTTGACTCAAATCACCTTCAAACCAATGGTTTCAACAATAACAGGACAAGGAATAGGTCAACAGTAACATAATAAGACAGCAATTAAGAATGGGTCAGCAATAAAATAGCAGGATAAGCCGGGCGTGGTGGCATGCCTTTAATCCCCACATACTCGGGGGTAGAGGGAGGTGGATCCCTGTGAGGTTCAAGGCCAGCCTGAGTACTCCAGGCAGGCAGCGCATGACAGCTGGTACTAAAAGGGTAGACCCTGCCTCAAAAAAAAAAAAAAAAAAAAAAAAAAAGGAAACAACTAAAAAAGAAGAGAATGGGATGGGTCAAGAGTAAGATAACAGGAAGAGAATGAACCATAAAGTTAACTAAAATAACATCCTGCAATAATTAACCCAGGACCCACCCACCAGGATGGTTTTTGCCTTTAAAAACCCATTTAGATTTCCCCAGGAAAGCGCGCCATACCTGTGTGTGAGGAAAGTGTCCCCCCCCAGCTGCTGGTTATCATTTGTGGGGGGTTTTTGGGTTTGTTTTGGTTTATTTGTTTAAAGTAAACACCCCCGCAATTGGTCTTTTTTTTTTTTTTTCTTTTTTTTTTTAATGAATTTGTATTTCGCTTTGTGCATTTCATACTTTTTTTTCCAATTCAGTTCAGGCTTATTTCCTGCCCCTTCCCCTCCACCCCACACCCACCCCACCCATCCATTCCCAGATAATGCATTCTGCCATACTGTCCTGCATCTTTCATCTCAGTTTTTTTTTTTTCCATTTTTATAGCTATAAGTGATATAAAAATCGATGAGTGCAATCATCCCTCGTGCCGAAACCAATCTGCAGGCTGGTTGTGCCCAAACCACCCTACGCCCCAACCATCAGTGGGGGTGACAGGTTGTTTGTTCAATGAAGTTGATCAATGAGTGTCCAGACTACACTGCTGTTGTTTCACCATTCACCCCATTCAAAGCCCTTACATTCTACTTCGCCCCCTCTTCCGCAGATTGTTCCCTAGGCTTAGAAACGGCGCACAGGTGGACGAGAAGCAAAAAAAGTCTACTCTCTCCTGGAGCTGTGACATGGGACTCTGGTCATTTGTGGCTGTTTCCTTTCATTGGGCTGACAGTTTTGTCCAGGAATAAAAACTTCAATCCTAACTAAGGAAGCACAAGCAAATTAATTATATAGGTATTGAAGCATCAGCCTTACTGATTGTTATGGTTGGTTACTTTGGCATAGACACTATGTTTGGATGATATGTTAAATCCATGAATTCCATTTTTCCTTTTTCCCCCGCTGTATAAATAATGAAACAGGGTCTTATTCTTGGCTTAGTAAATCTCCTACCTTGTAAGATGAGCTATTGTGGCATCAGCCATGGGATTAGCAGTCCAAGGAGAGAGCCAATAGACATNCAATTAAGTGGGGGTGAGGCTCATGATGGATGACCTACCCAGGTCATTGAAATAGCAAATGCTATGATTTGGAGTGGAAATAGAAGTGCCAGTATCTGCTATAGAACTCAGTGTCACAAAAGCAACATAGGAAAGAGTACACAGGATGTCACCATTCCGAGCATCTTGGTTTTCTGAGTCGTTCAGTTTCGTTTACACCACTTGGCCGTTAACAGAAAGAACTTCTTAGTATCTGCCTGAAATCTGATCTTCAGACAGTTTCCTTAAAGTACAAGATATATCATGCATTTTTTTTAATTTTTTTTTATTATTTATTTCTGTATGTGTATTAATGTACTGTCTGCATGCAAGTTTGTGCACCCGTGTCGTGCAATGCCGCGGAGGTCAGAAGAGGGTCTCGGATTCCCCTGGAGCTGGAGTTCTCCTGGAACTGGAGTTTCAGACGGTTCTCGGCCGCCATGTGGGTGCTGGGGATCGAACCCGGATCCTCTGCAAGAGCGGTCGGCGCTCTTAACCGCTAGGCCATCTCTCCAGCCCCCAGAATCTGATATCTTAAAGGACCTTACGGCTGCAGTCCCTACTGTATGGGCTGAGACAAACTCCCTGGGTCTAGCAGAACACCAGCCGCCAGTGATTGTGACTCTAAAACCTATAGTTAGCCCAGTAAGAGTCAAACAGTATCCCTTGTCATCAGATGCCAAGACTGGGATACAGAAACATATCTAGCACTTAAGGGATAGTGGGATCCTAATACCTTGTCAGTCCCCATGGAAAACCCCTCTCCTGTCAGTCAAGAAAGCAGTACAGGACTTGAGAGAGGTCAATAACCGGGTGGAAGACATACCCCCAACAGTGCATAACCCCTACACTCTTCTGAGATCATTACCATCTGAGAGACAGATCTACACCACATTGGAGTTAAAGGATGCCTTCTTCAGTATCTCTCTGAGTGAGCAGAGTGAGCCACTGTTCAGCTTTGAGTAGCAAGACCCAGAGAACGGTATAGTGGCCAGCTCACCTGGACCAGGCTCCCTCAAGGATTCAAGAACTCACCCACCATTTTTGACGAAGTCCTCCATCAGGACCTCCATGAGTATTGACAGACCACCCCCGTCACTCTTACAGAATGTAGATGATCTGCTAGCAGGACCTCCATGAGTATTGACAGACCACCCCCGTCACTCTTACAGAATGTAGATGATCTGCTAGCCCCGGTAGGTGAGCAGACCTGCCTGGGAGCCAGTAGAAAGCTCCTATAATTGCTAGCCCAGTTGGGATACCTGGTATTAGCTAAGAAGGCCAAATTTATGTCACTGAGGCCTCATACCTGGGTTTCCAGCTTAAGGAGGGACAATGGGCACTCTCCATGGACCGGAAAAGAGACAATTCTAAACATCCCTGTCCCTAAGACAAGGAGACAAGTCAGGGAGTTCCTGGGGTCAGCTGGCTTCAGCTGCCTATAGATTCCAGACTCTGCTGAACTAGCCCATCCCCTATATAAGGTCACAAGGGGAACAGAAGACAACTTTGAATGGGCCCCAGAACAGGACCTGACCTTTAATGAGATCAAGAAGGGGCTACTGTCTGCCCCAGCGCTGGCATGCTCAGACTTAGACAAGCCATTCTACCTTTATGTGGATGAAAACTCTGGCATAGCTAAGGGTGTCTTGGCCTAGCCATTCAGACACTGGAAACACCCAGTAGCATATTTATCAAAGAAGTTGGATCCAATGGCATCTGGTTGGCCCAGGTGCTTAAAAATCATAGTGGCGGGGCTGGAAAGATAGCCTAGCAGTTAAGAGCACCGACCGCTCTTGCAGAGGACCCGGGTTCGATCACCAGCACCCACATGGAGGCTAAGAATCGTCTGTAACTCCAATTCCAGGAGAACTCCAGTTCCAGGGGATTCTGACACCCTCTTCTGACCTCTGCGGCATTGCACGACACGGGTGCACAAACCTACATGCAGACAGTACATTCATACACATACAAAAATAAATTAAAATTAAAAAAAAAAAACATAGTGGCCACAGCACTACTAACCAAAGACTCAGACAAGTTAACGATGGGCCAGCCCCTGACCATCACCACCCCACATGCCATAGAAGGGGTGCTCCGGAGCTCACCAGGCTGGTGGACATCTAACTCCAGGCTCACCCATTGTCAGTCCCTCCTGCTAGATCAGCCCCATGTAACCTTTACCACGTGTTCTAAACCCAGCCACCCAGATTTGGATGCTGAGCTGCCTGATTGCTTGGAGATCCTTAACCATCTCCATGAACTGAGGCCCAACCTGATGGAAATTCCTCTAAAAGACCCTGTTCACTGATGGCAGCACTTTCATCCAGAACAGAACCAAGTATGCAGGGGCAGTGGTGGTCTCTTCCAACAAGACTTCTGCACAAAGGGCTGTGCTTGTGGCCCTCATGGAGGCATTAAAGTTGGGGGCCCATAAGACTGTAAACTTCTACGCTGACAGTGTATGGGGCCATCTATCAGGACAGAGGCCTTCTGACAGCAGAGGGGAAGACTATCAAAAATAAATAGGAAATCTTGCATTTCTTGGCCGCCATATGGCTGCCAACCGAGGTAGCCATCATACACTGCCTGGGGCATCAGAAAGGAAATTCCACAGAGGCTGAGGGAAACCAGAGAGCTGACTGGGAGGCAAGGAAAGCAGCCATTCAACCCCAGGCACAGGAGTTAATGGCTCTTCCGCACTGGCCCACCTGAAACACCAACCTACCTGCCACATGAGTTCTTCCAGAGCCTTCCCCGCTCACATACTAAGGATAGACGGAGGTATTCCTCAGGTGACTTCGTTGTGCTTCCTAAAGCATTGGGATGATTGTTAGTCCAAGCAGCTTCATGAGAGCACCCACCCGAGCAAGAACAAGCTCCGCGCTCTGCTGACACAAAGGTACTGTCTTCCCTCTCTGACCCAAATCCTACAAGAGACCATTTCCAGGTGTCGGGCATGCCAGACCACCAACCCAGGCCCACCTGTCAACACTCAGCTGGAAAAACAGGAGTGAGGAACACTCCCAGGGGCGCAATGGGAAGTGGACTTCACAGAGGTAAAGCCTGGGAAATTTGGATACAGGTACCTTTTTGTTTTTATTGATACTTTTTCAGGATGGACTGAGGCCCCATGAGGAAGGCGACTGCTCAAACAGTGGCTAAAATGCTACTGGAAAGATTATACTTTCAGGGATCATTTCTATAGTTTTTTACCAGAGACGTTTCTCTGACTGTGTAGAGTCCCAGAAACCATGAGAAGTTGTAGTGTTTTCTCCTGAGCGTGAAGTTGGCTTGAGTTGCTGTAAAGCAGGTCTCCTGCCACTAATGATCGTTATGCCATGCTGCCAGGGGAGTTAGAGGGAGAGAGCACAGTCCGAGTGGTTTTCTAAAAAAAAAAAAAACTACTGGAGCTAGGTGTGGTAGCACACACCTTTAATCCCAGCACTGGGGAGGCAGAGGCAGGCAGATCTCTGTGAGTTCAAGGCCAGCCTGGTCTACATAGCGAGCTCCAGGCCTGCTGGGACTAAAGGGAGACCCTGCCTCAAAAAGACCAAAAAAAAAAAAAAGCTACTGTGAATATTTTTTTAGCATAAACCTAGAATATAAACTCAACATTAATGAAAATAATTGTTTTTCTATATACTAGTGAAGAACAGTTAGAAATTAATTATGTAGGGCTGGAGAGATGACTCAGTGGTTAAGAAGACTAGCTACTGTTGCAGAGGACCTGGGTTGTTTCTAGCAACCCACATG
>VZQC01013591.1:1602451-1629787 GCA_009823505.1 Rhizomys pruinosus
AAAAAAAAAAAAAAAAAAGAGAAAAAAGAAAAGAAAGCTACTGGAAGAAATTATTCCAAGGTATGGAGTCCCTACTGTTATAGGTTCAGACAATGGGCCTGCATTTGTGGCTCGTCTTACTCAGGCATCAGCTAAAATACTGGGGACTAATTGGAAGCTCCATTGTGCATATTATCCCCAAAGCTCAGGACAGGTAGAGAGGATGAATCAGACCTTAAAGGAGACCTTGACTAAATTAACCCATGAAACTGGCAGGGACTGGACGGCACTCCTTCCTTTTGCCCTCCTTAGAGTGAGAAACTCTCCCTATATCCAGGGTCCGACTCCTTATGAAGTAATGTTCAGGAGGCCACCTTCCATTTGCCCTAATCTAAAAGCTGATCTAATGGCTGAGATAAATAACTGAGATTTTCTCGTCTATTCAGGCCCTGCAAAAAGCTCAGGATCACCTGGTCCCACTACTGAGGCACCTCCATACCCTGCCCCCTGTGACACCCCACGATTACCAGCTGGGCAACCTTGTCCGGATACGGTGCCACCAGAAGGAGACTCTTGAGCCTCACTAGACTGGACCGCACACTGTAATCCTGACAACACCAACAACCGTTAAAGTGAATGGCATCAAGACCTGGATTCACCGCACTCACTTGAAGCCAGCAACCACAACAACAGACAGACCGGACAACACCCCTCTAGACCAGTGTGATGGATTGTCAGAAGACACCCCACCAAGTCCCTGAAGCTAAGACTGATATCCTCACTAGACTCCTCATCATCCTCACATGCTCCGCTGAGGGGATCAAATGGTCAGGCATAAGTTACACCCCCCCCCCAAGTATACCATTGAAAACTCTTGGACTCTCACACAGGGAAGGCTATACAGGAAATCCAACTCCCCAATTTTTATACTGCCCATTTTTATCACTGACCTTGTCAACTTCACATACCCCTTTCCATCTCCTGCAGCACTACTTTATGTTTGTCCCGTCCACCCAAACGGGGACTGGAGCAGAGACCACTATAGCTACTGCTCACATTGGGGCTGTGAAACCTGGACTTTGGGAGGCTGGAGCTAATCATCATCTCCATCAAATATAGTACTCCCAGGTCCTTGTGCCCAAGGTGGGACACAAAGGCCTTTACAGGGGATATGTACCGCAATCCCATAAATATCACTTTTAAAAAGTGGGATGCTGGGGCTGGAGAGATGGCTCAGTGGTTAATTGCGCCGACCAGGTATGGTGGCACACACCTTTAATCCTAGCACTTGGGAGGCAGAGACAGGCAGATCTCTGTGAGTTCAAGGCCAGCCTGGTCTACAGAGTGAGTTCCAGCACAGCTGGGGCCTTGGGGAGACCCTGTCTCAAAAATAAATAAATAAATAAATAAAATAAGTGGGACCCTTTTGAGACAGGCCCACAACTGTGGTCTGCAGGGAGGTCTTGGACACTCTGTACCTACAGCCCAGGGCAAGACCCATGCTTGAAAATTACTATCCAAAGATTCCCATATTGGACTTGTCCCTATAGGGCCCCTTGCCCCTCAGTATCAGGCAACTCAGCCCACCATCACCCCATCCCCAGTCCCCAATGCTCCCCTGCAGATCAAACGCCTCCTCCCCCCTTCCCCAGAACAGATCCCACTTACTATAAAAATTCTCCCTTAGAAAAGATGATGGCCACTTATAACTTCTTCAATTCCACGGCCCCAGACATTTCTCAGGATTACTGGCTTTGCTTGGACCCCAAAACCCCCTACTACTTGGGGATTGGTCACTGGGATTGCAGCTTCTGCTTAATGACCCTCAATGACTCTGACAATTCCCCTGGTCTCGTGTGGTCTCACTGACTCTGGGGAGATGCTACATGCCTGGGATCACAAGAATATGGCTGGAGCTGGTCTCCTTATTAGGCAGTGTGCAGTTTTACTTAGGAGGTGATGTCAATGACATCTGGCAGTCCTTGGGCCTGAATCAGAGGAACCTCTTAGCAGCACCCAATGGTTCTTGCTTTGCCCGCACCTCCAGGCTGACTCCTTGGCTCTCCCTATGCTATTTCCACGAGAGGCTGGAGCTTTGTATTTTAGTTCATGTGATTCCCCGGGTTTATTTTTGGAGGGGAGGAGAAGCAGGAAGACACCATTTAGAGGTTATGCCCTCCCCAAGGCATTACCCAGAGAAACTGGAGCCCATCTCCATTGTACTGGTTCCTCTTCTGGTAGGAGCAGGCTTTGCAGAATCTGTAGCCCTAGGGACCAGCACGTTAGTAAAATCTGGAATGGATTTACAAGCTCTCAGTCACCAAATTGACCAAGACATTGCTTATCTGCATGCTAGTAACAGCTTTCTGGAGCAGCAAATAGATTCTCTTGCAGAAGTAGTGTTACAAAATGGCTGGACTTGCTTTTCTTTAAGGAATTGTGCCAAGTCTGAGGGGAATCCTGCTGCTTTTACGCAAACCATTCAGGAGTAATTAAACAAACTCTGGCAAAGGTCAAAGAAAACTTATTGGAAAGAGAATGAGTTAGAGTTCAAGAAAGTAACTGGCATGAATCCCTATTCAGTTGATCCCCCTGGTTGACTACACTTCTCACAGCATTAGCCGGTCCCTTGGTCTTGCTGCTTCGGGCCCTCACAGTGGGACCATGCATTGTTAATGCCCTAGTCAATTTTGTACAGCAGAGGATATCAACCATACAACTCATGGCCATCTGCACCCAGTATAATGCTTTGCACCAGATGAAAGAGGAAGAAATTTAAGGTTTAGAATTAAATCAATGTTCTAACTCAAGGGGGAATGAAGGGAACAAGCAGGTTGTCTATAGCAACTCCATTTTTTGAGGAAGAACTCTATTTTGTGTTAGGATTACTTGGAAACACTGTCATTATGCAAAAAGCTGAACTAAGCAGGCAGGTGGTGTTTACTCAGTTTCTGGGTTATTTGCCATTTTGATCCACATTTATTAAATTAGACTTTCTTTTTTAAATTTTTTTAAAATTTATTTTATATGTGTATGAATGTACTGTCTGCATGCAGGTTTGTGTACCTGTGTACAGGTGCAATGCCATGGAGGTCAGAGGAGGGTGTCGGATTCCCCTGGAACTGGAGTTAAAGATGGCCATGTGGGTGCTGGGGATCGAACCCAGGTCATCTACAAGAGCAGTCGGCGCTCTTAAACGCTAGGTCATCTCCTAAGCAGGCAGGTGGTGTTTACTCAAATCACCTTCAAACCAATGGTTTCAACAATAACAGGACAAGGAATAGGTCAACAGTAACATAATAAGACAGCAATTAAGAATGGGTCAGCAATAAAATAGCAGGATAAGCCGGGCGTGGTGGCATGCCTTTAATCCCCATACTCGGGAGGTAGAGGTGGGTGGATCTCTGTGAGTTCAAGGCCAGCCTGGTCTCCAGGGCGAGCTCCAGGACAGCAGGTACTAAAAGGGAGACCCTGCCTCAAAAAAAAAAAAAAAAAAAAAAAAAAAGGAAAAACTAAAAAGATATCAAATAGGAATGGGTCAAGAGTAAGAGAAAGGAGAAGAATGGAACCATAAGTTAACCTGAAAATACATCCGTCAATAATGAACCCACCCAGGACCCACCCCATGATGGTTTTTGCCGTTGAAAAACTCCTAGTTTAACATTTCCCCCAGAGTCGCTCCACCCTCATGTGTAGTGAGGAAGTGTCCCCAGTGCCTGGGTTATCAATTTGTGGGGGGTTTTGGGTTTGTTTTTGTTTTTTGTTTTAATAAACCCGCAATTGGTCTTTTTTTTTCTGTTTTTTTTAATTTAATTTTTAGTGATGCTTGTGCAGTTCATACACTTGTTCAATTCCAGTTCAGGCCTATTTTCCCCTTCCCCGTCCCCCAAACCCCCCGACCACACAGCGCAAGATCAAATGCATTCTGCCAGAACTGTCCAGCATCTTTCTCCTTCATGTTTGGTTTTGTGGGTTTTTTTCATTTTTTACTATAAGTGATAATCCATGAATACAAGCATCCCCTCGGAGACCAATTTGCAGGCTGTTGTGCACAAACTCCTACAGCCCCACCAGCCAGTGGGGGGTGACAGGTTGTTTTTTCAATCAAGTTGATCAAATTAGTGTCTAGTCTATATTGTTTCACCATTCACCCCTATCGGAGCCTTTACATTCTAACATGCCCTCTCTTCCACGGATTGTTTCCCTAGGCTTAGAAAACGGACACAGGTGGATGAAGAGGTAAAACAGTCCCACTCTCTCTGGAGCTGTTGAAACTTGGACTCTGGTCAAATTCTGGCTGTTTCCTCCTTTCAATGGGCTGACAGTTTGTCCAGTATAACCTTTCAAATCCTACTAATGAAGCACAAGCAATTAGATTATAGGTATTTAAACAGCACAAATAGTTATGGTTGGTTACTTTAGCATAGACACAAACACAAATAGGTATTTGGATGGTATGTTGATACATGAATTACATTTTTCCCCCCTGTTCAATATGACAGTGTCTTACTGGGCGTGTAACAGCGCCTAACCTGTAGATATGTAAGCTTTGTGGCATCAGCCATGGTTATTCCTCCAGAGGGATGAAGCCAATAGCCATTAGATGTTAGGGGATATATACAGGCACAAGTGGCTGTCTCTACTGCACAGTATTTCCGGCAGGTGAGGTGTATCTGGTGCCGACGGTGGAGTCTTGCTTGACTCAGGGGGACCCGTATTTGCTTCATTGGATTAGTGGCCTTTGGTAACAACTCTCTGGCATTCCAGAGCCATCGTGTACATGTGCATGTGCGGTCTCAATACATCCCATCCCTCCCATGTTAACGTCGTGGTCTTTTTTTTTTCTAAAGTAAACTTTGTGAAAAGAATCTGCCTGGCTTATTGGTGTTCTGGTGGGACCCCCAGACACTAACAGCATAATAAAGCTAAGGGTCGCATTTATGTATTTTCTTTTTCTTGGCTTTCTTTCTTCGTTTTCTTCGAGTCTTCTTTCTTTCTTTCTCTTTTTTATTTTTGAGAAAGGGTCTCCCCTTTAGTTCCCAACTGGCCTGGAGCTTTCTCTGAACTAGCAGGGCGCTTGAACTCAAAGATGCACCCTGCCTCAACCTCCCAAGTTCTGTTATTAAAGGTGTGCGCACCAGGCCCGGCGTGGACAAATAAACCTTTGATCCAGCAAGCAGGAAGGCTCTTATTTTCAATTCCTAGTATAAAAGAGAAGCAGAGAGGGAGAAAACGAATATTCAAGAGATTATAACATGTAAACTTCATGGGCTGGAGAGATGGCTTAGTCGTTAAGAACACTTGCTGCTCTTGCAGAGGACCAGTGTTCAGATTCCAGCACCCATGTCAGGCAGCTTACAACCACCCATAATTCCAGACCCTCTTCTTGCCCCATGTGTACAAACCCAGCCACAGACACACATGCATTTCCATATAAATATATATGATATAATATATAGATATATAATATATTGTTGCAATCTGAAAAAGAAACAAATCAATGATGACAACTAAATGATATTGGGCCATTGTCACATGTTTATAATCCTAACCCTTGGGAAGTGAAGGAGATTGTGAATTCAAGGTCAGGTTGGCTGTATAGTATTCCCCTATCGGTTAAAAAATAAAAACTTACAGGCTAGAGAGATTGCTCAGGGGTTAAGAGCGCCAACTGCTCTTGGTTCAATCCCCAGTACCAACATGGGATGCTTAATATAAAATACATAGAATATTGTATGAAACTGTCAAAAATTACAAAAAAACAGAGTTGGGCGCGGTAGTGCAGGTCTTTGATCCTTGCACTTGGGGAGGCAGAGGCAGTTGGATCTTTGTGAGTTCAAGGCCAGCCTGGTCTACAGAGTGAGTGCCAGGAACAGCTGGGACTGACAGGAGACCCTGTCTCGAAAGACCAAAAAAAAAAAAAAAAAAAGTGTCCCCTGGGCTGGAGAGATGGCTCAAGGTTAAGAGCACTGACGTGTTCTTGTAGAGGAGCAGGGTTCAAATCCCGACACCCACATGGCACTAAGAACTGCTTAGGCCAGGCAAGGGTGGCGCACACCGGTTAATGTCCCTAAGCACTTGAGGCAGAGGAGGCAGATCTCTGTGAATTCAGGCAGCCTGGTCCTACATAGGGAGTTCCAGAGCAGCCTGTGTTTGCAAGGGAGGCCTAATCTAAAAAAAAAAAAAAAAGAAAAGAAAAAAGACAAAATTTAAAAAGCATATAATACATATATAGTATAATAATATATATAGAGAGAGAGAGGAGAGAGAGAGAGAGGAAGAGAGAGAGAGAGAGAGAGAGAGAGACAGCAAGAGGCTGGAAAGATGGCTCAGCAGTAAAGGGCACCAGCTGCTCTTGCAGAGGACCTGGGTTTAGATCAGAGCTGCCTGTAACTCCAGCTCCAGGGGAATCAGATGCCCTCTTCTGGTCTCCATGTGCACTGCATGTAGGCAGTAAAGTAGATATATACACATAAATGAAAATAAATAAATAATTTTAAAAATTAAAATTAGGGCTTGGGAGGTAGCTCAGAGGTAAAATGCTTACCATATAATCCCAAAGACCTGAGTTTTAACCCCCAAAGTCCATGTTAAGGCTGCATGTAGTATAATCCCAGAACTCTTATTGGAAAATAGAAGAGACAGGAGAATCTCTGAAATGGCACTGGCTAGCTAGCCTGGTGTACAAAGTAGCAAACAACAAGACCCTGAAACAAGATGGAAGGCAGGGACCTACAGCCCAGGTTATCCTCCAAACCCCAAGTGAAGGTGTGTACATGCTGCACGCACCTGATCTCTGTGAGTTCAAGGCCAGCCTGGTCTACAGAGCAGGCTCCAGGGCAGTTGGGACTAAAGGGAAACCCTGCCTCAAAAAAAAAAAAAAAAAGAGCTTTCAACCATGTAGTAGCAACAACTAGGCTAACCAAGCAGAGGCCTAAGTAGCTGTGGCCCAGGTACATGAAGCTAGATGGAGCAGCATCATGTGGTGCAAAACTGGGGGTCTGTGATTAACTCTGGGAGATGATGTAATTTTGATTATAAAAGTGATTACAGCAGGCAATAAATTGATTTCTCTATTACCATCACTACACAGAATTCCCAGCTGTTATTTTGTGTATATACAGGCTGAAGCAGGCCTGGATTTCGAGTGTCGGTGGCTAGTTGGCTGGATGGAGGTCTATCAGACCACCAGCCTGGTAAGCTAGCATGGGGCTGGATGGGGACCTATCAGGTCAGCCACTGTGAAGTAGATTGTGAGTGGGTGTAGGCTGAAGACAGGCCATCAGCCATCAGCCTGAATTTCCTGTCCACAGATCAGCAGTCTTTGGGAAGGTGGGAAAGCATGGCCAGACGGGAAGCATTCCACTTTCCAGGCTACGGGCCTGGGTTGCAAATACCTCTCAGGTTGGGTTATGAAAGTAACCAACAGGCCGGGCGTGGTGGTGCATACCTTTAATCCTAGCACTTGGGAGGCAGAGGCAGGTGGATCTTTGTGAGTTCAAGGCCAGCCTGATCTACACAGTGAATTCCAGGACAGCTGTGGCTACAGGGAGACCCTGTCTTGAAAAGACCAAAAAAAAAAAAAAGAAAGTAACCAACTGACCTCTGGCCCGAGGGGTCAGTTCCCTACAGTGACCGCAGGAAGACACTGTGCTCCCCTACCCTTATCAGGATTGAGCTGCACCTGCTCCTAGTAAGAGAGGCTCCTACAAATAAAGAGCAACAACATGGCTCAGGAGGTAAGAGCACTGGCTGCTGCTGCAGAGGACCTGGGATTAGTTTTCCATAACTCTAGTTCCAGGGGATCCAATACCCTCCTCTGACCTCTTTGAGCATTGTACAACATAGGTGCATTAAGATACAAGTAGAGGGACTGGAGAGATGGCCTAGCCGTTAAGAGCGCCGACTGCTCTTGCAGAGGACCCGGGTTCGATCCCCAGCACCCACATGGCGGCCAAGAACCGTCTGAAACTCCAATTCCAGGAGAACTCCAGTTCCAGGGGAATCCGACACCCTCTTCTGACCTCTGCAGCATTGCACGACACGGGTGCACAGACTTGCATGCAGACAGTACATTCATACACATACAGAAATAAAAAAAAATTAAAAAAAAAAGATACAAGTAGATAATACACTCATATACATAAAATAAAAATATAATAAATAAAATATATTTTAAAACTTTGGGGGCTGGAGAGATGGCCTAGCGGTTAAGAGCGCCAACTGCTCTTACAGAGGACCGGGGTTCGATCCCCAGCACCCACATGGCGGCCGAGAACCGTCTGAAACTCCAATTCCAGGAGAACTCCAGTTCCAGGGGAATCCGACACCCTCTTCTGACCTCCGCGGCATTTCACGACACGGGTGCACAAACTTGCATGCAGATAGTACATTCATACACATACGGAAATAAAATAATTAAAAAATGTAACTAAAAAAAAAAACTTTGTAGGGGGTTGGAGAGATGGTTCACCAGTTAAGAGCACTGACTGCTCTTCCAGAGGGCCTGTGTTCAATTCCCAGCACCCACATGACAGCTACCACCTATAACTCCAGTTCCAGGGAATCCAACATTGTCTTCCGTCCTCCATGGCCATTGAATGAGACAGGAGCATACATGCAGGCAATACACATAAAATAAAAATCAATAAATCAAAAAAAAGGAAAAAAAAAAAATAAAATAAAAGAAATAATGAAAAAAAAAAAAAAAAAAAAAAAAAAAAGAATTGATTTCCCCGTCTTTCGTTCTATGAAAGCGCTTCAAAGTAAGCCCATAGAAAACATCATATTTGATGGTAAAGGGTGCAAAGGTTTTTTTTTCAATTTAAGACCAGCATGGAGTGAGCCTATTTAAGGTCGTCCCGGCATCACACCATCTGTTCACCTTTGTGCTAGACAAGCTCTTCAAGCTTGATAATATAAGTCAACAGAGAAAGCTTTAAAGAATTGAAAGGAGAGCTGGGCAATGTCATGCAGGAATGCACCAACACGACGCCGGTAATTAAAATAAATAAATCCCAAAAAAATTAAAATAGACTTAATAATTAATTTTTTAAAATNTAAGCAGCACACTGCCTCTTGCAGAGACCCGGGGTTTTGATCCACCAGCATCCACTAATGGCGGCCTAAGAACCGTCTTGTAACTCCAAAGTCTCCGGAGCAACTCCAGTTCACACCAGGGGAAGCCGGAGGACACCTTCCCCTCTTCTGACTCCACATGCATTGCATGCACACAGGGTGCAACAGAAAAAACTCACTGCAAAGTAAATACATATAACAAAAAAAAAAAAATAAAACAAAAATCAAAATAAAAAAAAAAGAAAAAAAAAAAAAAAAAGAATTGATTTCCCCGATCTTTTTCGTTCTATGAAGCGCTCAAAAAGTAAGCCCATAGAAAACATCATATTTGATGGTAAAGGGTGCAAGGTTTTTTTTTTCAATTGTAAGACCACATGGGATGAGCTATAATGGTCGTCACTGGTCACTTACTACCCGCGGTTCACCTTTGGTGCAAGACAAGCTCTTTCAAGTCTCGATAATATAAGTCAACAGAGAAAAGCTTTAAAGAATTGAAAGGAGAGCTGGGCAATTGTCATGTCACTGCCTTAATCCAGCACTTTGGGACGGCAAAGCAGGACATCCCCAGATCTCTGCCTGAGTTCAAAGCCCAGCCTGGTCCTCGGTCTACGAGTCTCCGTTGAAGTTCTAGGCCATCTGGGGCTTTACAGTTGGAGACTCTGTCTCAAAAAGATGAAAAAGAAAAAACAAACAACAAAAAAACCAATTTGAAGCCAGGCGCGGTGGCGCACGCATTTAATCATAGCACTAGGGAAGCAGAGGCAGGCCGGGCGAATCTCTTCCCGTGATGTCACGGCCAGGCCTGGTTCTTCACAGATGTGGAGCTTCCCATGACCAGTCTGGGGCTACCAGGGAGGAACCCTTTTTGTCTCAAAAAGTCCAAAAAAAACAGAAAAAAAAAAAAACCCATTGAAACAACACAGAACAATAATATATTATAACATTTGTGTATACTTGCATGTACTTGCCTGTGTGTGCGTGTGTATGTGTGTGTGTATGTGTGTGCACTTGTACTCCTGCGGAGGTCAGAGGACAACTTACAGGGGTTGATTCTCTCTTTCCACCATATAGGTCCCAGGAATTTAACTCAGGTTATGTATCATCATTCTCAGTGTCAAGATCTTTGCTCATTGAGCCTTCTTGCCAATCCTTCCTCTATTTCTTGGCAGAGCCCCCTTGATCTTTTTAGCTAATTGCCTATATTATAATGGGTGATTTTAATCAGGACCTCTGGGTTATTTATTGAATCAATACTGTGACTTCTCAGGGGCGAAATTGACGCTTTTATTTTTGTATGTGTATGAATGTACTGTCTGCATGCAGGTCTGTGCACCCGTGTCGTGCAATGCCGCGGAGGTCAGAAGAGGGTCTCGGATTCCCCTGGAACTGGAGTTCTCCTGGAATTGGAGTTACAGACGGTTCTTAGCCGCCATGTGGATGCTGGGGATCGAACCCGGGTCCTCTGCAAGAGCGTCGGTGCTCTTAACCGCTAGGCTATCTCTCCAGCCCCGGGAAATCAATTCTTAAATCATAAATCAGTAAGATGATGACAAGATGGTGAAATTTATTAAAGCTGTTCTTTATTTGTTGAGGTCATTTTCTTCTTCCATGAGTCAAACTTTTTCTATAAACTATCAAATAGTAAATATCTAAGTTTTGCATGCCATATAGACTTGCAATGATGCAACTTTGCTATTTGATCAGGAGGCAGTGATATTCATTACAAAACAGAACAGGCCTGGCTGTGTGCCAGTATATTACTTACCAGAACAGGTAAACCAGAAGACCAGTTTAGTTACTAGCATAGTAGTAGTTTGTCAGCTCCTGAGTTATTTGGTTAGTGTCAAGGATTAGATACATCAAACACTTCATAGATGAATTCATCTTGGGATGAGGTACATGTAGATCTTTTTATATTGCTCCTATCTGTTTAATATATTGATTACGACTTTTATATACTTTTTTCCTTTTTTTGCAGTGGTAGGGATTGAATCCAAGATCTTGTGTATGGTAAGCACGCATTCTATCACAGAGTTAAATCCTCACTTCATTCACTTGTGAAAAGAACCTATGGTTTTCCTTTCTAGAAAACAGTATAGCAGGGTCTCCTTTTATTCTTTACGTGAATTTACATAAGATTGGAGTTAATTCTGAATAGTCTTATATGGAAGGTTGGAGAGATGACTCAGCAGTTAAGAACACTGGCTACTCATGAAAAGGACCCAGATTCCATTCCCAGCATCCACATGGCAGCTGACAACTGTCTGGAACTCCATTTCCAGGGGATCCGATGCCCCCTTCTGACCTCTGAGGTCATTGCATGACATGAATATATGACACATGCAGACAATACACTCATACACATAAAATTTAAAAAATAATAAAATTATTTTATTTTATTATTTGTCTTTTTCAGACAGGGTCTCCCTGTAGTTCCAGCTATCCTGGAATTCACTTTGTAAACCAGGCTAGCCTTGAACTCACAGAGATCCACCTGCCTCTGCCTCTCACGTGCTGGTATTAAAGTCACGTGCCACCACACATGGCAAAAAATAGTAAAATTTAAAAAAGGTCTTATATGGTGTCAGGACAATGAGTTCCCTGGGTCAGGAGGCTTTGTGTGGCATCTGAGTTTTGGATCCTGCTGTGATAACACACTCTGACAAAAGCAACTTAGGGAGAAATGATTTGTTTCTGGATGCCAAGTTACAGTTCATCATCATAGGGAAGTCAAGGTGGCAGGAACCTGATTGAGTCACGTCACATCCACGAGCAAGAGCAGAGAAATAAATGAATGCATTCATCCTAGCCCTTGGCTGGCATTCTGCACTTAGTTCAGGATCTCCTACCTAGGAAATGGCGACACCCTCAGTGGATAGGTCTTCTTACCTCAATTAGTATAATCAAGATAATCCCCACAGACATGCCCAGGCCAACCTAATCTAGAGGAACCCTCACTCAGACTTCCTTCCTAGGTGATTCAAGATCAGGTCAAGTTCAAATTAGGACAAACCATATATTGTGACATATATATATATATATATATATATATATTTTTTTTTTTTTTTTTTTTTTGTCTTTTTCGAGACAGGGTCTCTCTGTAGCCCCAGCTGTCCTGGAACTCACTCTGTAGACCAGGCTGGCCTTGAAAATCACAAAGATCCGCCTGCCTCTGCCTCCTATTGTGACATATATATATATATAACTGACTTTTTTGTTTATTTTTAATTTTAATTTTAATTTTAATTTTACAGATATGTTAAGTCCACTCATTCATATAATGCTTGCAAGCAACAGAAGAGGGCAATGGATCCCTTGGAACTGGAGTTACAGACAGTTGTTAGCCCCTATGTGGGTGCTGGGAACCGAACCAGGGTCCTCTGCAAGAGCAGCCAGTCCTCATAAACACTGAACCATCTCTCTAGCCCCTATATATGTATTATCTTTAACATCTAAAAGAATGTATGTATATCTTAAATATATCTGCATATATATGAGCTAGTGAGACAGTTTTTTTCTTTGTGTCAGTTTGTTTTTCTAAGAATTCACTTATTTTAGGGCTGGGCGTGGTGGCACATGCCTTTAATCCCAGCACTTGGGAGGCAGAGGCAGGCGGATGGATCTCAGTGAGTTCAAAGCCAACCTGGTCTACAAAGTGAGTTCAGGCCAACTGGGGCTGCAAGGGAGACCCTCTCTCAAAAAGACAAAAAAAAAAAAAAAAGAATTTACTGTTCATCCACTTTTCCCAAGTTTTGGTATGAAGGCACTCATATCATTTTTGTGTCATTAAGACCTATAATATCCTACTTTACCTCTTTTGTAAAAAAAAAAAAAAACCTGTAATAATGTCACCTTTTGCTAACATGTTGTGTCTACTCTGTTTTTTGTTTTTAATTAGATTTTCCAATGATTTATAATTTGGTTAGCCTTTTCAATAATTTAACTTTTAGGTTTATTTATTTTATTACACATATTCTTTTTTTTCAAGTATCACAATGTTTATTGATAGATAAGTATATAAAATCAGGGCATGAACATGCCTTGATAAGTTAAGTAGACTTAATTTCAATACTATAAGGGACCAATTCAAATTTTCACCATTTATTTCACACCCACAAAAACCACTTCAAGGACATTAACAATCTCTCAAAACTGATCTGTTTTATGCAAGTAAACCATGTTTCTTTTTTTTTATTAATTTTATTTATTTCTGTATGTGTATGAATGTACTGTCTGCATGCAAGTCTGTGCACCCGTGTCGTGCAACGCCGCAGAGTTCAGAAGAGGGTGTCGATTCCCCTGGAACTGGAGTTCTCCTGGAATTGGAGCTTCAGACGGTTCTCAGCCGCCATGTGGGTGCTGGGGATCGAACCCAGGACCTCTGTAAGAGCGGTCGGCACTCTTAACCACTAGGCCATCTCCCCAGCCCCCATGTTTCTTTTTAAAAAGTCTTGTGCACTTGCCCAGGCTCAAGGATATTAAAATACAGTACATAAAGCCCATTACTAGAGGTAGAAATACAGGCAATATACTATTTTTTGTTTTGTTTTTACAATGAATATCCATGTAGTATTTTTTTTAATTTTATTTATTTTTGTATGTGTACGAATGTACTGTCTGCATGTAGGTTTGTGCACCCATGTCGTGCAATGCTGTGGAGGTCAGAAGAGGGTCTTGGATTCCCCTGGAACTGGAGTTCTCCTGGAATTGGAGTTACAGACGGTTTTTAGCCGCCATGTGGGTGCTGGGGATCGAACCAGGGTCCTCCGCAAGAGCAGTTGGCACTCTTAACCGCTAGGCTATCTCTCCAGCCCCAGGCAATATACTATTACAGCAAGAACCATCAATTACAGTTAAGAATTTTCATTTATTTATTTATTTATTTATTTATTTATTTATTTATTTATTTATTTCTGTATGTGTATGAATGTACTGTCTGCATGTAGGTTTGTGCACCCGTGTGGTACAATGCCACAGAGGTCAGAAGGGGGTGTTGGATTCCCCTGGAACTGGAGTTCTCCTGGAATTGGAGTTTCAGATGATTCTCATGTGCCATGTGGGTGCTGGGGATCGAACCCAGGGCCTCTGCAAGAGCAGTCGGTGCTCTCAACCGATAGGCCATCTCTCCAGCCCCTATTTAGCTTTTTATAATGTGGGGGGAAAAAAAGCCTACTGGCCTTGAGCTCCTCTCAAAACACATAGCTTTAATTCCTTGTGACTCTTCCTTGCCATGCACCTAAAGACAAAATGAATGTGTATGTGTGAATGCTTTGTATATTCAAGAAAGCAAAGACATGACAACGGGCCCAGTGTGGTGGTGCACACCTTTAATCCCAGCACTCAGGAGGCAGAGGTAGGCGGATCTCTGTGAGTTCAAGGGTCTACATAGTGAGCTCCAGGCCAGCTGGGACTAAACAGAGACATTGCCTTGAAAAGACCAAAAAAAAAAAAAGACACGACAATAGTCCCATTTGTAAACAACAGATGGGATTAAAATAACATCTGTTAGTGTGCTGCTAGAACCTGCTTTGTGGCTCTGACTGGGAGAATCTTGAACAGAAGTCTTCAGGTCTACCCATTCCAGGACCAACCAGGCACTTTATGGTGATGGCTGCTTGCAGACCAAGAGAACTGCTGAACTTGGCTTCATTTACACTAGTAAAGTTCTGAAGAAAGCTCCACGTCAGTTTTAACTCAAATCTTACTCCAATGGAGGTGGCAAAGACCTTGAGAGACTGGCTGGAACAGAGCAAGTGCCTCTTGTGTCAGGACTATCTGACAGACCGTGTCACCACTGAATGTGGACACCACTGCTGTAAGGACTGCCTTGCTATACCTTGCACTCCTGTCAAGAAAAGAGGACACATTCCCCTGTTTTGTGTGTAAAAAGGAGGAACTGGAACACCACCAATCTGGGAAACACAGTTAAAGCTGCTTTGGAAATCTTCAGTAGGCTCAGCAGGGGGACACAAGAGAATATCCCATTGTGTGAGGTGCACAACCAGGTCCTGACTCATTTCTGTAAGAAATAAAGCTTCTGTGTACCCTGTGCACTCAGCTGCCTGCCCACCAGGGCCACAAGGTGAGGACCATTAAAGAAGCTGCCAGTGACTACAGTTTTGAGCTAGAACTGCAGCCTTTTTTTTTTTGGCTTTTTGAGACAGGGTCTCCCTTTAGTC
The DNA here is from genome assembly GCA_009823505.1 of Rhizomys pruinosus. NCBI lineage: Eukaryota > Metazoa > Chordata > Mammalia > Rodentia > Spalacidae > Rhizomys > Rhizomys pruinosus. Next base: position 1,617,688 of record VZQC01013591.1, read on the forward strand.
CCAGCTGTCCTGGAGCTCACTCTGTAGACCAGGCTGGCCTTGAACTCACAAAGATCTGCCTGCCTCTGCCTCCCAAGTGCTAGGATTAAAGGCGTGCGCTACCATGCCCGGCAGAACTACAGTCTTGAGCTAGAAACATACGTGGCTTTTCGAGTCACTTTGGTTTATTTGCAAGGTGTAATCAGAGAGATGGAAGAGAAGAGGTCAGGGGTCAAGTTGTGGTGGACAGCAAAAGCATCTTCAAAAAGCATGGGACTCTGAAGGCCCCAGTTTAATGTTCGATTGAGTTAAGCAAGAAAGAGGACCTCTTTCCCCCCAGTTTTCCATGCTGCAGAAAATTAGGCAGAAGCCCAGAGAAGAAATCACTCTGGATGCAGACACAGCACATCTGAGCCTGCTGGTCTCAGAGGACAAAATGCTTCTGACTTTCCTGCAGACAGACCAAGTTGCTCCTGTGAAACCAGCCCTGTTTATGGACTCTCTGGCCCTTCTGGGTTCTTAGAGATTCAGTTCTGGCCAGCATTGCTGGGAGCTGAGAGTGGATGAGAAGGCTGAGAGGGCTGTGGGGGTTTGTGGAGACCCTGTCTCCAGGGATGGGAAGTGGCCACTGGCAGGAGGAACCAGCTGCTGGGCAATCAAGCTGCAGGGTGGGCCGTCCATGGCTCAGCACACTGCTCCAGCTGTGGTTTGTCTCACAGGAAAGCTTCGTGTGATTGGCATTTATCTGTACTATGAGCTGGGTATGATTGGTTTACAATAGGAATGACTTCTCTTACAGCCATTATTTCCTAGTTAAATTTTTAAACCAGTAAGACCTTACTTCTATGTTGGATATGATTCCAAACCTCTCACTGTCTGTGCAGTAACAGACTGTGAAGGATGTACCTACTGTGACGTTGCTTCTAGAAACATGGTCTTGTACTGAACCTGGTATTCCTTAATCTCCTGCCTCAGACTTGAGTGCTGACATCATTCTCAGACCCCTGCCTTGCTAACTTTTTTTTTTGTGTCTTTTTGAGACAGGATCTCTCTTTAGTCCCAGCTGGCCTGGAGCTCACTATGTAGACCAGGCTGGCCTTGAACTCACAGAGATCCGCCTGTCTCTGCCTCCCAAGTACTGGGATTAAAGGCGTGCATCACTATGCCCTGCCTGTTATCAACTTTTTTTTTTTTTCCTTTTTGAGACAGGGTCTCCCTGTAGCCCCAGCTGTCCTGGAACTCACAGTGCAGACCAGGCTGGCCTTGAACTCACAGAGATCCGCCTGCTTCTGCCTCCCTAGTGCTAGGATTAAAGGCCTGCACCACCACACCCGGCCTGTTAACCACTTTTTAAAAATACTTAGGCAACTAGTCCAATAGGTATTTAGTAAAACAGATGTTATATAAAAAGACGAGTGTTAGTTTGGAAATGTTTGCTGTTTTTAGTACTGAACATGCTGGTGATTACTGTAATATTCATATTAGAAGAAACTAGTTGAAAGATAAAGACCTCTGCATGCCTTGCAATTTTCTATAAACTTAAACTTATTTTTCATAATTTAATAAAATTTTGGAGAAACACACAAAAAATAAAATAAAATAAAATATAAAATAACATGTTTGTGGTTATGTCTAGACCTTGGGATGAGAGAGGGTAAAGTTCTCTATAAGGATCTCCTCACTTCTCTTTCCCCTTTTCATGCTGGATATACTGTTTCAATAAGAGAATGAGAGAGCCCTTGTTCAAAAGCTTAGTTACACGAGAATTCTGAAAGAACAGGTTCTCAGTTCAGATCTGATCTTGGCTTAACAAGTGGATGCTGAGAGTCAGGCTGTGTTTATTCAGGGATAACTGTAATGTGTCAATGAGCAATAAATGCCACACAATGCGATGTGGATGCTGGGAACTGAACCCCAGGCCTCTCCAAGAGCAGCAAATGCTACTTCAGACCAACCTCCCAGCCCCCAATTTTTATTCAAGATTCAATGTCTTATCCTCTTCTTCCTACACCAATGTAAGAGTTCTTTTCCTTCCTGGCCAGCCAGCCACATGGATACAAGAACTGTACTGAACCTGGTATTCCTTAATCTCCTGCCTCAACCTTGAGTGGTGACATCATTCTCAGCCTTTCTTGTCTGTAGTCCTTGACTCTTTGATGTGTTAAGGGGCAGCAAAGCCCTTTAAACCTGGTCCAATCTCCTGCATCTTATAAGTAGTAAAATAAGGCAATGCTCATTGAATGTACCATGCATATTGGTTACTCAGGCCTCATTATACTTTGCCTTCTTGTTTCTCTTGCTCAAACTTTATTTTGAGGCTGGAGAGATGGCTCGGTTGGTAAAGTGCTTCAAGCATAAGGCCCACAGGAGCTGGTAGGCCAGCGAAGCCAGTGAATGCAGCCGTGAGCAAGAGACCTTCTCTCAAACATGGTGGACGGTGGGGATTGACACTGAGCTTGTGTCCTTGGACCTCCACATACATACATGCCATGGCACGCGCACACACACACACACACAAAAAAAAAAAAAAGGAGAAAGATATTTTAAAAGTTATCAAAAGTTGAAGGCAATGATTCATTGTCTTGTGTTTCTGTGGTCTTCAGTTTTGACTCAGCAAATTTCTCAATCTCAGTCATATCGGATTTTTCAGACACAGTGGAAGAGGGTGTTAAGTGAAAGGACTTCTATGCTGTAGGTCTCAATGAAAGCCTAAATGTCTACCATAACACACCGACAGGCTTTAAACTTTACTTTCTGTCAATCAAAATTCAACTTTAATTTCTAAACTATTCTGTGGGTATAGGCAAATAACTCAAGGATTATAACTTGAGTTATAAACTTTGAGCAAATAACTCAAAGCCAAGCTTATATTTCTGTTTGTTTGATTCATGACATTACAAATCTCTATTCCTTGTTAGATTTTGGAGACTGTCCATAGATTTTGAAAAATTATTCTATTTCAAAGTGTGCTTATGTGTTTGCCTGTGGGTATGCTCATGTATGTCTGGGTGACTACAGAGCCCAGGGGCACGGAGCTGCCTGACATAGGTTCTGGAAACCGAACTTGAGTCTTCTGCAAGAACAGTACTCATTCTAAACCACTGAGTCATCTCTCATTAATTAAAAAGATTTTTTTCAGTATTTATAGTGGTTCTTAATAGGAGATTTAGTCCAAGTCATCAAGACTGTTATTGCTGAGCGCTTATGAGATGGCTCAGTGGCTAAGAGCACTGTCTGCTTTTGCAGCCGACCTGGGTTTAGTTCTCAGCAACCATATGGCAGCTAACAATCACCTGTAATTACAGTTCCAGGAAACCCAATGCCATCTTCTGGCCTCTTTGAGAAATGTACACACATGTGCACTTACATACATGTAGGCAAAGCACTCATACACATTAAACAAAAAAATTTAATGAAAAAAATTAAAAAATACATAAAAATATTGGCAATATTGAAAACCTCTAAGCATTTAAACTGTTTCATGTTGTTGCTTTTGTTAAATATAACCTATACTGTTATAAACAAAATTTAAAATAATAGATCCAGCTGGGCATGGTGGCACACACCTTTAGTCCTAGCACTTGGGAGGCAGAGGCAGGCAGATCTTTGTGAGTTAAAGGCCAGCAGGTCTACAGAGTGAGTTCCAGGACAGCTGGGGCTACAGGGAGACCCTGTCTCAAAAAGACCAAAAAATAATAATAGATCTATATAAATTATAATGGCATCTTCTTTCTTCAGACCATATCTTTCTAATCTCTAGCCTCCTGCCATGAAAAACCTTTTCCTACCTTGATGTATGTCATTTCACTCTTTTCTCCATACATTTAGAAACATGCATGTGTCCAAATATAGATTTTTTTTTCTTTTTTTTGAGACAGGATTTCCCTTTAGTCCCAGGTGGCCTGGAGCCCGCTATGTAGACCAGGCTGCGGTTGAATTTACAGAGATCTGCCTACCTCTGCCTCCCAAGTGCTGGGATTAAAGGTATGCGCCACCATGCCCAGCCTAAGATGGTTCTCAGCCGCCATGTGGGTGCTGGGATTTGAACCTGGGTACTCTGCAACAGCAGTCAGTGCTCTTAACCACTGAGCCATTTCTCCAGCCCCCCAAATATAATTTTTCTTGTCTTATTTATTATGTTTTATTTTTCACCAGGCTTTCATGTAGCTCTAACTGGCCTTGAACTCACTATGTAGATAAGGATCTCCTTGAAATCCTCGTCTTCCTGCCTCGGTTTCCCAGTGCTGGGACTAAAGCTGGACGCCACTACGCCTGGCTTACATATACATTTTGAAAAGGAAAGCTGGGCGTGGTGGTGCACGCCTTTAATCCTAGCACTCGGGAGGCAGAGGCAGGTGGATCTTTGTGAGTTCAAGGCCAGCCTGGTCTACAGAGTGAGTTCCAGGCCAGCTGGGACTAAAGAGAGACCCTGTCTCTAAAAGACCAAAAAAAAAAAAAAAAAAAAAGAAAAGAAAAAAGAAAAGGTATGAACTAGTCATGCTACAGTGTTTTGTTTGCTTCTTTGTGTATTTGCTTTTGTTTATTCATTTATTTCAGAGTCTTTCTGTAGCCCCAGCTGGCCTGGAACTATTTTGACCAGGCTGGCCTTGATCTCATAGAGATTCATCTGCCTCTACCTCTCAAATGCTGGGATTAAAGGTGAGCACCACCATGCCTAAATTAATGCTACAGCTTTACTGGTCCTGATTTCTCTCTTTCAAAGTTATCACTTTTTACTTAACTCAATAATAAATAACAATAGTTAACTCTGTAAGAAAGCTTACTCTCTACCAGGTAGTCATAGGAGCATTAATTCATTGATTCACTCATTCATCACAAGCTTATGTAATGGATATAGCCCCATTTTATAGCTAGGAAAATTAATTTTTAGTGAGTGAAATATGTCTATATAGGTGGAGGTGACTAGCACGAGGCTGGGGAACGCCAAGCCTCACATGGCAGGTGCCTTGTGCTGCCCGGACTAGCGAATGATAAGTCAATGTGGCTATAGGTGACCCCAAGAAACCAAAGGCCAAGATGTCTGCTTAAGCATTCTTTATGCAGACATGTAGAAAAGAACAAGAATCCAGAGGTCCCAGTCAATTTTTTTTTTTTGTCTTTTTGAGACAGGGTTTCCCTGTAGCCCCAGCGGGCCTGGAACTCACTCTGTAGACCAGGCTGGCCTTGAACTCACAAAGATCTGCCTGCCTCTGCCTCCCAAGTGCTAGGATTAAAGGCCTGCACATGCGCCATCATGCCTGGCAACAGTATTACATTTTTAAAACTGAAAAAAAAAAAAAAAGAGAGAAATATACCTACATAAATATACAAAGCTCTTAAGATGTACTTTCACTGTTTCTGAAATGTGTCCTATTATTTACAAAAGCTCTACTATTTACAAAATACTTTCCGATCAAAGGTATACATGGGATTGGAATGATAGGCTCAGTGGTTGTACATTTTACTCTTGCAGAGGATCACCCATGTTGCTTGGCTCACAACCACCTGTAACTCCGGGGGATCTGACATCCTCTTCTGGCCTCTGAGGGTACTGCATTCAGAGACACACAGACACACACACAAAACTATAACTAAAAACATACGTTTATATCTAAAGTACAGGCACCCTCTATGCTAATGTCAACTCTCTAGTTTTTATGTTGTTCTATAATTTTACAAGATATAAACAAATGACAGGCCTGGTGGTGCACTTTTAATGCCACCACTCGGGAGACAGAGCAGGTGGATCTCTCTGAGTTCAAGGCCAGCCTGGAATATATAGCAAGTTCCAGGTCAGCTGGGCCTGCAGAGAGACCCTGTCTCAAAAAAGACCAAAAAAAAAAAAAAAAGGATAGAAACAAATGAATGATACAAGGGAGCATTCTGTATTTTTTCCTTTACTTCTTGTGAATCTATAAAAGTTCACAAAACATCTACTTACTATATGATTCCATTTACATAAACTTTTGGAATGATAAAATGATAAGAGATGGAGAACAGATTACTCTTGTCTAAGGCAGTGAAGGCAGAGAGAGGTGGGTGTGTTTTGCAGGTGGATGACACAAGGAATCTTGGTGGTGGTGGAGTTACATTAACCTACATCCCATAAACTACACAGAAACGGGGTGGAGACATGGCTCAGTGGTTAAGAGTACGAACTGCTCTTGCAGAGGACCCAGGTTCGATTCCCAGCACCCACATGGTGGCTAAGAACCGTCTATAAGCCGGGCATGGTGGCGCACTCCTTTAAGATGTAGTTTCACTGTGAAGCCTGGAACTCTGTGAGTTCAAGGCCAGCCTGGTCTACAGAGTGAGTTCCAGGCCAGCTAGGGCTATAGGAAGACCCTGTCTCAAAAAGACAATAAATAAATAAATAAATAAATAAATAAATAAATAAATAAAATTACACAGAAACAGAGTTTATCGAATTGTTGAAATCTAGAAAAGTTCTATGAAGGGTATCAATGTCAGTTTCCAGGTTTTGTTAATGTTCTGTAGCTCTAAAGACATTGCCATTTGACTGAATTAGGTGAAAGGTACAAGGAACCTCGACTATTTTTGAAACTTCCTGTGAATCTGTGACTAAAAATCTTAAAAGAAGCCGGGTGTGGTGGCACACGCCTTTTATCTCAGCACTAAGAAGGCAGAGGCAGGTGGATCTCTGTGAGTTCAAGGCCAGCTGGGGATACAGGGAGACCCTGTCTCAAAAAGACAAAAAAACCCAAAAACTTAAAAAAGATAATTATTTAACAAGATTAACTATTTCCCAAAAATATCTTCTAGCAATTTTTGGTTTATTATGATATTGTAAAACACTTAGAATTATTTTGGCCAAGAATCCTTATTTTTGTTCTCAAGAGAACCAAACTTTTTAAGAGCTGCTAATATGGAAGAAAGGAGATGGAGTGGACAGGAAGTGGATATAAATCACTTTCAGATATCAATTAAAATCTAGAGTTTGAAATTGAGAGATCCAAGTTTTCCTCTGTTGTGGTATTTCTTTTTCAAGTTAAGGTTGATTTCATCAACTTTAAGATTCTTCCCAATGGAAAATAGCATCTAATAAAAATACATGGGAAGTAATAATAGCTACATTTACCTGCCTGTTACTTCCCATCTGGCACCATTTTAAGTTATTACACCTATAAACACACTTAACCTCAGAACATACTGTTGCAGATTTTTTAATATTCCCATCTTACTGATGAGGACAAAGAGCTTGTTTTTTCCTCACAAGTAGTAATGTTGTTGTACCAGTTATATAACTTGTGCTATAGCTAAATTTCAGAGATTTAAATCATATCTTTGTGCTCTTAAATTTTTCTTCAATTAAAACACTATTATCTTAGTTCTTATGATTAGTATTAGTTTGATGGACTATTTGCTCAAGTTAATATCCCATTTGCCCATAGGCTCTATTTTGCTTACAAAGCAGAAAAAAAAAGATATTGTTTTGAAAATGACAGTTTCTGGGGGCTGGAGTTATGGCTCAGCAGTTAAGAACACCGACTCTTGGGCTGGAGAGATGGCCTAGCAATTAGGAGCACGGACTGGGGCTGGAGAGATGGCCTAGCGGTTAAGAGCACCGACCGCTCTTACAGAGGACCCGGGTTCGATCCTCAGCAACCACATGGCGGCTGAGAACCGTCTGTAACTCCAGTTCCAGGGGAATCCGACGCCCTCTTCTGACCTCCGCGGCATTGCACGACACGGGTGCACAAACCTACATGCAGACAACATTCATACACATAAAAATAAACAAATAAACAAACAAATAAATAAATAAAATAAATAAGAACACTGACTCCTCTTGCAGAGGACCTAGATTCTATTCCCAGCACCCAACCCACATGGCGGCTAAGAATCCTCTTAGGCCGGGCGTGGTGGCGCATGCCTTTGATCCCAGTACTTGGGAGGAGGGAGGCAGAGGCAGGTGGAACTGGTCTATATAGCAAGCTCCAGGCCAGCAGGGACTAAAGCAAGACTGTCTCAAAAAGACCCCTCCCGGGCTGGAGAGATGGCCTAGTGGTTAAGAGCGCCGACCGCTCTTACAGAAGACCCGGGTTCGATCCCCAGCACCCACATGGCGGCCGAGAACCGTCTGAAACTCCAATTCCAGAACTCCAGGTCCAGGGGAATCCGACACCCTCTTCTGGGAAAACGACACCCTCTTCTGACCTCCGCGGCATTGCACGACACGGGGGCACAGACCTGCATGCAGACAGTACATTCATACACATACAGAAATAAATAAAATTAAAAAAAATTTTAAAAAAGACCCCTCCCAAAAAAAGAGAAAGAAAATGACAGTTCTTTGCCAACCTGGCTACTTACTGAGACTCGATCTCAAAATTTAAATTAAAAAACAAAACAAAAACAAAAAATACGGGGGATGTGGCTCAGGGTTATAGAATGCTGCTTTGCTATGTGCAGGACCCTAGATTCAATGTCTACTACCAAACAATCCATAAAACAACTTTTGAGCCCTTCTTAACTGTCATTTTGGAAGCTCTAAGGTAGCACTGTTGTGGAACTGGTCCATGGGTGCCAACAGAGGAGCCCGGCCAACTCACAGGCGCTGCTAAGGTCATTTAAGCAGCCAGTTGGCAGGACTTCCGGGACCTCCAAAGGTCCTCAGACTTCCCGGAAGCAGCAAACGGTCCAGAGCAGCAGGGCTTCTGGGAAAGCACTCAAGAGCGCATGCGCAACCTGTTTGGGGCGTTACAGGCTCGAGGTTGCACACTGCTTGAGGCTGAGTTGGAGGCTCGGTGAACATCCTTGAGGTCCTTCGTGATGGCTTCTCGGTATGACAGGGCAATTACCGTCTTCTCTCCCGACGGACACCTGTTCCAAGTGGAGTATGCCCAGGAAGCAGTGAAGAAAGGATCCACCGCGGTAAGAGAGTAGCCCAGCATCCCAGCGCCATCAGGCCTCTGAGTCCAGAGAAGGGTCTCCACCCCAGAAGGTTACTCTGCCCCTTCTGTTGATAGAGGTTCAGCTTCCCAGGCTGGAGCTGGGTGTTACAGAGTACTACAGCATCCTTTTCTGTTGTACAGCTGCCCTTGTCTAACAAAAGTTACGGGCATAAAAGTTGTGTGTGTGAGTGCATGTGTGCGTGCTCGGGTGCCTGCCTACATCCGACAGTAAAACACTTCTTCAGGACTTGAGAGACCCATGGAAAAATTAGTTTATTTCATATTGGAAGCGACTGTTTAATGATTATGGTGGTGGTGGTGGTAGTGGTGGTGATGACAAACATTAAAGCCTTTCTAGACTTGACCCCCAAATACAGAACAAAATAAACAGTATTACATTTGTGTTAATGAAGAAACAGTTAAAAATGTAAATCCAGGGGCTGGAGAGATGGCCTAGCGGTTGGGAACGCCGACCGCTCTTGCAGAGGACCCGGGTTCGATCCCCAGCACCCACATGGCGGCCGAGAACCGTCTGGAACTCCAATTCCAGGAGAACTCCAGTTCCAGGGGAATCCGACACCCTCTTCTGACCTCCGCGGCATTGCACGACACGGGTGCACAGACTTACGTGCAGACAGTACATTCATACACAAACGGAAATAAATAAAATTAATAAAAAAATTTTTTTTAATGTAAATCCAGGAGGAAGGGCATGGTGACGCACACCTTTTTTTTTTTTTTAATTATTTTATTTATGTGTATGAATGTACTGTCTGCATGCAGGTTTGTGCACCCATGTCGTGCAATGCCGCAGAGGTCAGAAGAAGGTCTCGGATTCCCCTGGAACTAGAGTTCTCCTGGAATTGGAGTTACAGACGGTTCTCAGCCGCCATGTGGTTGCTGGGGATCGAACCCGGGTCCTCTGCAAGAACAGTCGGCGCTCTTAACCACTAGGCCATCTCTCCAGCCCGGTGACGCACACCTTTAATCCTAGCAGTTGGGAGACAGAGGCAGGTGGGTCTCTATGAGTTCAAGGCCAGCCTGGTCTACACAGTGAGTTCCAGGACAGCTGGGTCTACAGGGAGACCATGTCTCAAAAAGAAATAATAATAATAATAAATTAAAAATAAATAAATGAAAAGAAATGCCAATCCAGATATACCCATTAAGAAGTAACTAATGGGGGCTGGAGAGATGGCCTAGCGGTTAAGAGCGCCGACCGCTCTTACAGAGGACCCGGATTCGATCCCCAGCACCCACATGGCGGCCGAGAGCCGTCTGAAACTCCAATTCCAGGAGAACTCCAGTTCCAGGGGAATCCGAGACCCTCTTCTGACCTCCGCGGCATTGCACGACACGGGTGCACAGACCTGCAGGCAAGACAGTACATTGAAAAAAAAAAAAAAATTTAAAACAAAAAAAAAAAAAAAAAAAAAAAAAAAAAAAAAAAGAAGTAACTAATGCCGGGCATGGTGGCACACGCTTTTAATCCTAGCACTTGGGAGGCAGAGGCAGGTGGATCTCTGTGAGCTCAAGACCAGCCTGGTCTGCAGAGTGAGTTCCAGGACAGCCAGAGCTACAGGGAGACCCCGTCTCAAAAAGACCAAAAAAAAAAAAAAGTAACTAGTAATTGTCTCAGGTTTCAACCTCAGTATTTGGCAACCTTTCAGAGGCCCCATCCTACAAGAATCCTCACTATTTTACCACTTTTTTTGTTTGTATTAAAGTAATACTGGAAATTTCATGAGACATTCTACCCTGTTTTAGATTTAAGAATCCATATTACTGAAAACTTTTTTTAAATACTCAGGGCAGCTGTAAGACTGCTGCCAAGTTTTAACTACATTCAATAATCTTAGTGATTTATAAAAATTTAAAAGGACAAAAGTGCGCTAGTGAACAAAGATTTATTACCTCAGACTTTCAAGTTCTAACCTATGAATATAGAAGGATCTGAGTTAAAAAAAAAAACTTTCAAATTTCATAAGCATGTTTGTTGTGTATTTTGGAAATTGAGACATTCGCTATGAGAATACACAGAACATTTCTAAGTCTACAACTGTCTACTTTCACTTCTGTACCAACTCAATACTGGAAAGAAATCATTCATTTTCATTACAAATCTATCAAATGTATAATGGCAAAAAATAATTACAAAGAAGAACATTTTGATATATTTTTCTATTTAATTAGGCCCACTAGTTTAGCTTATGGTTTACAAGTAATTTTTTTAGAATTGTAAATTTAAGGAAAGCCTGGTGTAGTTTAAACCAAAAGGGTACCATTTTGATAAAAACAAAAAGTTGTATAGTCCCCAGCATGGCATGTAGCATATGGTTAGAAAATGATGCCTAAGTTTTAGAGCCTAAAATAAAGGGAGTAATGGTAGAAGACTGGGGTGTAATAAGAAACCACATTGGCTCATTTAAAATGTTTTAAGAATGCTATAGAGCTGATTGATAGTTCCTTTGTAATGAGCTGTAAAAGGGTAAGGATATAAAAATACCTATAGTGGGCATTTTTAAAGATACAATGGAAGGATGAAACTTTTACCTCAGGATTCTGAAATTATAATTTGCATCTTTTTATGGATTTATTCATTGTGTTTCCTTGAGGGTGCTATGACCTTTTACATAGGATAAAGTTATGCTGCATTTGTTTATTAAAATAGGCTTTTAAGCATTGTATCTACAAACAGTTGATATGAGTTACAATTAAATCAAAATGACCAGTTTAAACCAGCATGTAGATAAATTACTTAGTGATATAAAAAATGTGCATGCCATAATTAGAACACACAGGTTCTGCTTCCTTCCTAATAATTGTCTGACAACACTAAATGGGGCCAGAAGGTGTGATTCTTTTTGCTTCAGTTTCCTTTTCTATAAAGGCAAAATATGTTTGAATGACATTTTGGAAAAGTACTACCATCTTAAGAGAACAAGTGAATCATAGAATTCTCCTGAAAAAGTTAAGATTTAGTATCCTTCCTCATCTTGTCCTTTCCTTGACCCTCAATTCTTACTGGGACCATAGCTTCCCTTATCAAACCTCAGCAGCACAGTGTGGCCTTTGAAGTCTTCTCTAGTCATCATCGACCAATTTAGTTAAGGGGTAGCTTCTTCATTTCACTATATACGCATCTACACCTGTACAGGGAAAGGGGGGAGGGACTTACTTTTCTTTTTTTTTTTTTTTTTTTTTTT
>VZQC01013591.1:1643483-1654234 GCA_009823505.1 Rhizomys pruinosus
CTTATCTTTTTCAGCATGGGATCTTTTCAGTGTTTCCAGTTCCTTCTGGAGTTTGTCATTCTCTCTCTCTAGGTCCTTCTTGAGTTCTTCATTCTCTTTTCTTAGTTCTTTGATTTGCTCTTTATAATCTTGTAGTTCTTTAAATATGTTCCCAATTGTGTTTCTGATATCTGTGTCCTGGGCTAGCCCCATGGGGATCCCACTGTAGGAATCTTCCATAGGGTTGGTGGAGCTTGATGTGGGATTATCCTGCCCCTTTCCAGTGTTGTCTCTTCTTCGTGATCCTGGCATATGAGCTTCTCCTTGCTTGTATTCTAATGTAGGTCCTAAATGCCTCTTCACTGTGTTGAAGGCTTGCTTTGCCTCCTTCAGATGCCTTCGTAATCTCAGTTGTTGTGGGGGGGGGAACACACGACACGTGGGCACCGACTGTGGGCCGGCTCTTTAGCCGGTGCCCTGGCACCTGCACTTGCCTCAGCTGGTCTCGGGAGATCTCAGATGGAGACTCACACAACCCTACCTTTAATACCAGCTGGGAGGATAACTCCACCCCCACAGCCACAAAAGCCAACCAAGCCAAAGACAACTGGATTAACGGATTAACTAGATGAAATCAATCAACAATCAGGCTTGCTGAAGCACTCAGCTGCTGTCCACCTACCTGCGCTTGCCTGATCTGGTCTCAGGAGATCTCTAGTTGGTGCTCTTAACCGCTGAGCCATCTCTCCAGCCCCTTAAAATAGATAACTTAATGATAACTCTTAAAGCTTTGGAAGAACAAGAACAAGTCAACACCCAAAATCAGTAGACAATATTCAGATCAGAAAAGAAATGAATGAAATAGAAATAAAAAAGGAAGATTAAATTGAATGAATGGCCGGGCATGGTGGCGCACGCCTTTAATCCTAGCACTAGGGAGGCAGAGGCAGGCGGATCTTTGTGAGATCAAGGCCAGCCTGGTCTACAGAGTGAGTTCCAGGACAGCTGGAGCTACAGGGAGACCTTGTCTCGAAAAGACCAAAATAAATAAATAAACCAAAATAAATAAATAAATAAATAAATAAATAAATAAATAAATAAACAAACACAAAAGATAAACATGATTTACACACCCTTACCCAAACCAAAAGAAGAAGTCTGGGCAGATAGCACCACGGATAGAGTGCCTGCGGAGCATGTATGAGGCTGAGACCCTGACCACATAAAGCATGCATGGTGCTCTACTGTAATCCCAACCGTCAAGAGGCAGAGACAGATGAATCAAAAGTTCAGGATCACCTCGGCTACTACTTAGTGAGCTCTAGGCCCAGCCTGAGCTACATAAACCTGTTTCCATTTCTTTTTTATTTAATTTCATTTTTTATGTGTATGAATGTACTGTCTGCATGTAGGTCTATGCACTCGTATCGTGCAATGCCGAGGAGGTCAGAAGAGGGCATCGGATTCCCCTGGGACTGGAGTCAAAGACGGTTCTCAGCTGCCATGCAGGTGCTGGGGATCAAACCCGGGTCCTCTGCAAGAGTAGACGGTGCTCTTAACCACTAGGCCATCTCTCCAGCCCATCAGGTTTTTTTTTTTTTTTTTTTTTTTTTTTTTTTTTTTTTGGTCTTTTTGAGACAGGGTCTCCTGTGGCCCCAGCTGTCCTGGAACTCACTCTGTAGACCAGGCTGGCCTTAAACTCACAAAGATCCGCCTGCCTCTGCCTCCCAAGTGCTAGAACTAAAGGCGTGCACCACCACGCCCGGCAGTTTGTTTGTTTTTCAAGTGGAGAAAGAGGAGGATGAGGGTATGTAGGTTGTAGGTGGCTACACTCAATGTACATATCATACTTGTATGCAGATGTCAAAATTAGTAAGAGATAAAAAGGGAGACGTGGGGTGGAGAGATGGCTCAGCGGTTAAGAGGACTAACTGCTCTTGCAGAGGACCCAGGTTTGATTCCTACCACCCACATGGCGGCTAAGGACTGTCTTTAGTGCTGGGCGTGGTCACACATAGCTTTAATCCCAGCACTTGGGAGGCAGAGGCAGGCAGATCTCTGTGAGTTCAAGGCCAGCTTGGTCTACAGAGTGAGCTTCAGGACAGCTGGGACTAAAGAGAGACCCTGTCTCAAAAAATACCAAAAAAAAAAAAAAAAATGGAGATATGCCAGTGATGAGGGTATGTAGGTGGCTATATTCAATGTACATGTCATACTTGTATGCAGATGTCAAAATTAATAAGAGATAAAAAAGGGAGCCATGCCAACGAAGCTCAGGAAATCATTAGGACCTACCTTAAAGTATTCTAGTATTTTTATTCTAGTATTCTACTAGAATAAAAAATCTGAAAGAAATATACATATGTGTAGTTGCATATGACCCCTCTAATTAAATAATGGTGAAATAATATAAACAGATATATAATAAGCAATAAGATTGAAGTGCAGTAATAAATCTCCCAACTAAAGAAAGTTCACTCCAGGGCTGGGGAGATGGCTCAGTGGTTAAGAGCACTGATTGCTCATACAGAGGACCCAGACTCAATTCCCAGCACCTACATGACAGCCAACAACCATTCATAATTCCAGTTCCAGGGGATCCGATGCTTTCTTCTGACTTCCCTTGGGCATTGCACAACATGGGTGCACTTACACACATGCAGGGAATACAATCGTATTGATAGAATAAAAATGATAATTTTTTAAAAGTTTACTCCTAGATGGATTCACTGCTGAATTCTACCAGACCAATAAGAACTAACTTCAGTGCTTCCCAAACTGTTCCATAAAAGAGAAAGAGAAGGAGTGCTTCTAAATTCTTTTTACAAAACATTACTCTCACAGCAAACAAGATAAAGATATGACAAAAAGGAAAATTATAGACCAGTCTCCCTGATGAAGACAGATTCAAAAGTTCCCCATAAAATACTTGGAAACCAAATTCAAGATTGTAGGAAGATCCAGTTTGAATTGGGGGCTAGTTCTCAGCTAGCATGCCTCAGGGCACCACGTGGCCAAGAGTCAAGGGATTTCTCTGACCCCGCCCCAAGGAGGAGCAAACAGTGTGGCCTAGGTACATGATGCTGGGTGGGGTAACCTATGATTTACTCTGGGAACTGACGTCATTTGATTTATAAAAGCAGGCTGTAGCAAGGAATAAATTTGAATTTCCCAGTAACATCATCACAGAATTTCCGGCCATCATCTTTTAAATTATTGTGTGCCTACAGACCAAGGCAGCCTGCATTTCGTTCAGTTGGCCAGTGGGTTGGAAAGAGGTACCCGTGCAGACCACCAATCTGGGTAGCTGGTTTTGTGAGTGGACATAGGCTGAAGATAGGCTAACAGCCATCAGCCTGAAAATTCCTGTCCTAGGTTCAGTAGTCTCTGGGCAGGTGGGAAGTCACAGCCAAGAGTGGAACACATGTCTCATGGTTCCAGGCTAAGGGCCCGAGTTGGAAATACACTCAGGCTGGGCTACGGGAAGTGAAGTAGCCGGGTGGCCTCTGTGCCGAGAGGCCAGTTCCCTACAGCAGCTGCTGGCAGGTGCTGTGTCCCCATCCCTTAGCAAGGCCTTGTGGTCCCTGTTTGGCACAAAAGCAAGCTTCCTACACAGATCACATAAAAAAGATCATGTATCATTATTACATTAGCTTCATTCCAGAGATTCAGGGATGGTTCAGCATGAACAAAGCAATAAATCAAACACATAAAATAAATGGGCTCAGGTGCCTAATGTGGTGGTGCTTGCCTTTAATCCCAGCACTTGGGAGGCAGAGGCAAGTGGATCATTGTGAGTTTAAGGCTAGCTTGGTCTGCATAGTGAATTCCACAACAGCTGGGACTACAGAGAGACCCTGTCTCAAAAAGACAATAAATAAATAAATAAATAAATAAATAAATAAATAAATGGCTCAGGACATAAATCACATGATCTTTTCAGTAGATGCAAAAAAGGCTTTTGACAAAATCTACCACCTTCATGTCAAGGTCCAAGAAGACTAGGAATGAAGGGACATTGCTCAGGGCTGGAGAGATGGCCTAGCGGTTAAGAGCGCCGACCGCTCTTGCAGAGGACCCGGGTTCGATCCCCAGCACCCACATGGCGGCCGAGAACCGTCTGAAACTCCAATTCCAGGAGAACTCCAGCTCCAGGGGAATCCGATGCCCACTTCTGACCTCCGCGGCATTGCACTACACGGGTGCACAGACTTGCATGCAGACAGTACATACGTACACATACAGAAATAAAAAAAAAATTAATAAAAAAAAAAAAGAAGGGACATTGCTCAATATAAATACTTGCAGATATTGGGAGTTTATGTTTGCAATACAAAAGACTACCAGAAAACTCTTAGATCTGATAAATACAGCAAAAAGGCAGGATATAAAATCAACATATAAAAATCAGTAGTCTTCCTATATACCAATAACAACATAAAAATCAGTAGTCTTCCTATATGCCAAAAACAAGCTGGAAAAACTGGGAAACACTTCCATTCATAATTTCATAAGAAGAAAATAAAACATGAAATAAACCTAATCTCTACAATGAAAACTTTGGAAAGAACTTGCATGCTCACGGATTAAAGAATTAATATTGTGGAAATGGCTATACTACCATTGAAATCCTCATCAAAATTCCAACATCTTGGCTCAGTGGTTAAGAGCACTGGCTGCTCTTGCAGAGGATCTGGGTTTGATTCCCAGTACCTACATGATGATTTAACAACTGTCTGTGATTCCAGTTCCAGGGATCCAATGCTATCTTCTGACCTCTGGGGGCATTGCAT
The DNA here is from genome assembly GCA_009823505.1 of Rhizomys pruinosus. Lineage (NCBI taxonomy): Eukaryota > Metazoa > Chordata > Mammalia > Rodentia > Spalacidae > Rhizomys > Rhizomys pruinosus. The sequence goes on from VZQC01013591.1 coordinate 1,648,256, forward strand.
GACACAGGTTCACTTACATGCAGGCAATACACTCATACATAAATCTTTAAAAAGTCTAACATCAGCCAGGCGTGGTGGTGCACGCCTTTAATCCTAGCACTCCGGGGGCAGAGGCAGGCGGATCTTTGTGAGTTCAAGGCCAGCCTGGTCTACAGAGTGAGTTTCAGGACAGCTGGGACTACAGGGAGACCCTGTCTCGAAAAGAAAAAAAAAAAAGTGTAACATCTTCATCTTAGTTCCTGGTCTTATTTTTGTAAACTTGTACCTAGCTGCAGCAGTCTAAGGAAGGAAGATGTGAGGTAAAATATATCTTCTTTGAAATGGATTTATCATTGGACAAGTTTCGAACCACAAGGATGGAATCTGGTTTACTTAGAGGGAGGAGCTAAGGGCAAAGCCAAGCCCGCAGCGAGGTTCCTACAATGCTGATGTTCCCACGATGCACAAGCATGGAACTCTGGTATGCCACTGGGGTATATAAAAGCCTGCCACGCAGGGCTAGGGGTCTCTTGCCACTTTACCATCATGGGTGGAGGACACAGAATTCATGCCAGGACTCCGGGCAGCCATGTTGGGAAAGGAGAATTGCTGCTTGTGCTAACCCCTCACTCTGTAGGCAAGCCTAATAGGTTCTCTAGTCTTTCCTGAAACTAAGATTGGAGAGTCAGTTCATTGCTTTGCCTAGTAACCAGAGATCTTGAGGCAAAAATGGGGGGTGGGGGTGGGACACTATGTGCGTGGTACCCTCCCTGCCACCCCTGAGGAAAATTCTGTGACAGAGGGTTTACTGTAGCTCTGGGTTCAAGATTACAAACCATCATGGAGGGAAGTCGCAGTGGCAGGCTGGTCACATTGCAGCCACAGGAAAGAAGCAGAGAGCAGGCCAAAAGGACTCTGCTATAGGTAGAGGCACTTGCTGCCAAGCCTGATAACCTGAGTTCAAGCTCCAGTACACACATGGTAGAAGGATAGAAACAAATCCTGAAAGTTGTCCTCTGACCTGCACGTGTATGCTATGACATGTGCACTGCCCTCCCCCATGTGTACACACTAAGCGAATAAACATAATTTAAAGTAGCTTGTAAAAAGAACCAGGGGGCATGAATGCCGGTGCTCTGCCTACTTTCTCCTTCTGGCTCAGTTCAGGACCCCAGCGCACAGAACAGTACCACCCGAGCTTCGGTGGGTCTCCTACCTCATTTAACCTCGCCTACATAATCCCTCACAGGCATAGGCTTGTCTCCTAATGATTTTAGATCCTGTCAAATTGACACTAGTAATCATCACAGACATGAATTCAGTTTTTGAGGGTTCCGCCTTTATGATCTACTCAGCTCCTAAGGGCTTTGTCTCCTAATACCATCACGGAGGGCTTTGCACTTCAGTGTATGCATTGGTGCAGGTCACCTTTCAGGCCACAGCAATCCAATTCCTGCACCTTCTAACCTGAGCTACATAGGAGAACTTTTGTGGTATTTTTCTGTTGAACTTTATTTTGCTGTTGGGTTTAGAACCCTGGGCCTTGCTCACGTTGAACAAGTACTATACCTGAGCTACCCTCTCAACAACTTTCTTAAAAAAGTAATATTTTTAAGACTTCTTGCCAGGTGAAGTGGCACCCCTATAATCCCAGCACTAAAGCACAGGCCTGCTCTACATAGTGAGCTCCAGGCCAGCCAAAGCTACATAGAGAGACCCCATCTCCAAAAACAAAAAGAAAAATCCCAACAAATACAAAAAACTTCTTGGCCTCATGTGTGCCTGCATGTGAGTGCATATGAGTGCATGCATGTGAGTCTGTACATGTGTGTATGTGTATGCATGCATGTCTGTGTGGTACAGGAACACAGGAACATGACTATGCAGAGGGGTATGTGTACACATGTCTGTATGGTACAGTAATGTGACTGCAGAGAGGTGTGTGTGTGTGTGTGTGTGCATGTCTATATGTGGTACAGGAATGTGACTATGCAGGAAGGTGTGTGTATGTGTGTGTATGCATGTCTGTGTGGTACAGGAACATGACTTCACAGGTGTGTGTGGGAGTATGCATGTCTGTGTGGTACAGGAACACAGGAACGTGACTATGCAGAGGTGTGTGTGTGTGTATACACATGTCTGTATGGTACAGTAATGTGACTATGCAGAGAGGTGTGTGTGTGTGTGTGTGCATGTCTATATGTGGTACAGGAACGTGACTATGCAGGAAGGTGTGTGTATGTGTGTGTATGCATGTCTGTATGGTACAGGAACATGACTTCACAGGTGTGGGAGTATGCATGTCTGTGTGCATGTGTGTGTATACGTGTGTGTGTGTACACGCATGTCTGTGGTACAGGAACATGACTTCACAGGTGTGTGTGGGAGTACACATATCTGTGTGGCACAAGGACATGAAGGTATTCGGCCGCCAGGCAGGATGCTGGCCTCTTCTCTGCTGCCTTGAGACAAGGTCTCTCAGTGAATAGAAGTTCACCATTTTGACTAGCCTAGCTAGATAGATAGCTCTTGAGACCAACCTTTTTCTGACTCATGAAAACTGTTTAGGCTAAAGCTGTTCCATATTTAGACAGCAGTTTTCAAGTGTTCTGTATGAGATTAGGACCCTCGGTAGAGTCACGACCATTTGTATATTCTTTGCTAGTTCTACATTTCTGACTCATCCTGGGGAAAAGGCTTCCAGGAAACCAGCATCTGCATCTCTTTTCCTAGAAGTCGCCTGTATTCATTTTAATTAAATGTTTAAGAGAAACATCTTTACTGTTAGTCATGTGTTAGAATAATTTATCCATTTTAACTTTAAACAGATTTTTCTTAATGACTTTATAGGTTGGAATTCGAGGTACTAATATAGTTGTGCTTGGGGTAGAAAAAAAATCAGTTGCCAAGCTTCAAGATGAAAGGACTGTGAGGAAAATTTGTGCCCTTGATGACCATGTCTGCATGGCTTTTGCAGGTATGTACAGACCTACGGTGATGATAGTGGAATTTTAATGTAGTGGAGTAACACAGTTGGCCCTACTGTCACAGTTGAGCTACATTTATAATTTCTTTTTTTTCTTTTTGAGACAAGGTCTCCCTTTGGTCTCAGCTATCCTGGAACTTGCTCCGTAGACCAGGCTGGCCTTGAACTCAGAGATTCACTGCCTCTGGCTCCCGAGTGCTGGGATTAAAGGCATGTACCACCACACCCAGCACTAAAGACAGTTCTTAGCTGCAGTGTGGGTGCTGGGAATCTAACCTGGGTCCTCTGCAAGAACAGTCAGTGCTCTTAACTGCTGAGCCATCTCTCCAGCCCAATAATTTCTTCTTATAGTGTCACTCATATTAAAAAGAACATCGAGAGGCTGGAGAGATGGCCTAGCGATTAAGAGCGCCAACTGCTCTTGCAGAGGACCCGGGTTCAATTCCCAGCACCCACATGGCGGCTGAGAACTGTCTTTAACTCCAGTTCCAGGGAAATCCAACGCCCTCTTCTGACCTCCGTGGCATTGCAGGACACGGGTGCACAAACCTACATGTAGACAGTACATTCATACACATAAAAAATAAAATTTAAAAAAAAACATCACAGGTCTATAAACTGGAATTTCTAATAAGGATTTTTTTTTTTTTTTTGGCCTTTTCGAGACAGAGTTTCCCTATAGCCCCAGCTGTCCTAGAACTCACTCTGTAGACCAGGCTGGCCTTGAACTCACAAAGATCTGCCTGCCTCTGCCTCCCGAGTGCTAGGATTAAAGGTGTGCACCACCATGCCTAGCCTAATAATAATTTTTTTAAATTTATTTTTATTTTATGTATGAGTGTTTTGATTGGTTGTATATATGTACACCACCTGCATGCGGTGCCCACCGAGGCCAAGATAGGGCATCAGATCCCCTGGAACTTGAGTTTCAGACAGTTGTGAGCTGCCATGTGGGGGCTGGGTACTGAACCTGGGTTCTCTGCAAGAGGAGGAAGTGCTCTTAACCACTGAGCCATCTCTCTAATAATGATCGTTGATAATAAAGCATGAATGTTGAAATGGATTTCTCCTCATAATGTAGAGACTTTTTTTCTTTTATCAGGCGTACATGTGTATGAGTTTGTGCATGAGTGCAGTGCCTACCAAGGCCAAAAGATAGTGTCAGATCCCCTGAGTCTGGAGTTACAGGACATTGTGAGCAGCCCAACATGGGTGCTGGGAACTGAACTCAGGTGCTCTGAAAGAGTAGTATGTGCTCTTGGTGCTGAAGAGATGGCAGTGTTTAAGAGTACTGGCTGCTCTTGCAGAAAACCTAGGTTCAATTAATTCCCAGCACCCACATGATGGCTAATAACCATCCTAACTCCAGCCTCAGGGGATCTGACTCCTTCATCTGACCTCCTCAGGCACTGCATGACATAGGTGCACTTACATACATGAAGGCAGTATGCTCATACACACTCTAAAATATACTTCTGTCATTTAGTGCTATTTCTGTATGTGAATGCCATTCTCACCACTGGCAATTATAAAACCAACTCTGAAAAAGGTTGATGATATGCTCTATGGCTTAAAATATTAATCATTCAGCCAAGATTTAACCCTTTAAATGTTTTTTTTTTAATTTTTAAAAATTTTTTAAAATTTATTCTTGTATGTGTATGAATGTACTGTCTGCATGTAGGTTTGTGCACCCATGTCGTGCAATGCCATGGAGGTCAGAAGAGGGCGTTGGATTCCCCTGGAACTGGAGTTAAAGACAGTTCTCAGCCACCATGTGGGTGCTGGAGATCAAACTTGGGTCCTCTGCAAGAGCAGTCAGTGCTCTCAACCACTAGGCCATCTCTCCAGCCCCTAAATGTTTTTTTTTTTTAATCTACTTTTGTTTTATGTGTATGAGCATATTGCCTGCAAGTAAGTGTACCACATGAGTGCAATGCTCACAGAGGCCAGAAGAGGGAGTCACATCCTCTGGAACTGGATTACAGATGGTTCTTAGCTTCCATGTGGGTGCTGGGAACCAAACCTGGGTCTTCTGCAAGAGCAGAGAGTGCTCTTAACTGCTGAGCCATCTCTCTAGTCCCCAAGATTTAATGACATGCAGATTCATGTCATTCCCACCACATTGTACAGAATTCTTTCATTAATCCAGGGATAACTCCTGCTGTTCCTTTTCCATTTCTCTAATAAGGGAAAAAATGAAAATAAGCACAGCTATCTCAATACTTAGGCAAGTTATCCCACAGAGTGGGAGGAAACCTTCACTGCAGATACATCTGACAAAGCATTGATTTCCAGAATATATAAACTACTCAAAAAACAAAGAAGAAAGAAAACAAATGACCCACTCAATAGATGGAGCAAAGAGCTGAACAGAGACTTCACAAGTGAGGAATTAGAGATGGCTGAGAAACACCTTAAGAAGTGTTCAACATCACTAATCATTAAGGAAATGCAAATCAAAACCACTTTAAGATATCATCTTACTCCAATAAGACTGGCTAGGATCAAGAAAACAAATGATACCAAGTGCTGGAGAGGTTGTGGGGAAAGGGGAACACTCATCCACTGCTGGTGGGAATGTAAACTCGTACAGCCACTATGGAAAGCAGTGTGGAGAACCCTTGGAAGACTTGGAATGAACTTGCCACCCGACCCAGCCATACCACTCCTGGGCATGTACCCTCAAGACTTACGCCACCACAGAGATACATGCACGGCCATGTTTATTGCAGCTCTCTTCACAATAGCAAGGAGCTGGAACCAACCTAAATGCCCCTCAACTGACGAGTGGATAGAGAAAATGTGGTACATCTACACAATGGAGTTCTATGCAGCAGTAAAGAAAGACGACATCACGAGCTTTGCAGGAAAATGGCTGGAGCTAGAGGACATCATGCTGAGTGAAGTAACACAGTCCCAGAAAAACAAACGACGAATGGTATCCCTCATCTGTGGATGCTAGTGCCAATTACCCAGTTGTAAGTATTTCTTGTGTAGGGCCCCCTGAGCTT
>VZQC01013591.1:1655419-1715811 GCA_009823505.1 Rhizomys pruinosus
AAAAAAAAAAAAAAAAAAAAAAAAAAAAAAAAGTATGTATACCATTATGTGCCAACAAAATTCCTTGAAACACTGATTTCCTAGTTATTCAGTAAGGCACGGATCTCAGCAGACATCACAAAGGCATGGAATCGGTTTCCACTGGAATGATTTCCAGTAGAAAATGAATATTGAAGGGAAAACCTTCTGATTATATCAACTGACACAGCCAGATGCATTCAGTATAATTCAATACTCTTTCTTGGTTAAAGGAAAACTCAACAAATAAGAAAATTTATCTCAGAATAATTAAGACCATATACGAAAAATTAAGAGCTGATGTGTTTGCTGGTGGACTGAAAGCTTTGCTCTAGCCAGAGAAATTAGGCAAGACAAGACAAAGTGCACCCCTGCTGCAAAAGAAGAAACGAAAATAGTCTCTGATCACAGACAACATGAATATATGTTGAAAACCCTATGGATTCCATAAAACTGTTAGAAATACTAAATGATGGGGCTGGAGAGATGGCCCAGTGGTTAAGAGCACTGACTGCTCTTGCAGAAGACCTGGATTCAATTCCCAGCACCCACATGGCGGCTCAGAACTGTCTTTAAGCCAGGTGTGGTGGCACACACCTTTGATCCTAGCACTCGGGAGGCAGAGGCAGAGACAGGTGTATCTCTTTTGAGTTCCAGGCCAGCCTGGTCTACAGAGTGAGTTCCAGGCCAGCTGGGGCTATAGGGAGACCCTATCTTTAAAAAAAAAATACTAAATGAGGGGCTGGAGAGATGGCTCAGTGGTTAAGAGTGCCAACTGCTCTTGCAGAGGACCCAGGTTTGATTCCCAGCACCCACATGGCGACTAAGAACCTTCTTTAACTCCAGTTCCAGGGGAATCCGACACCCTCTTCTGACCTCCTCAGCATTGCATGACATGGGTGTACCAACCTACATGCAGACAGTGAACTTATACACATAAAAAAATAAAAAAAATAATTAAAAAATAATACTAAATGAATCAGGCATGGTGGAACATGCCTTTGCAGCACTCGGGAAGCAGGGATGGGCATATCTCTGAGAGTTTGTGCCCAGCCTGGTCTACATAGTCCCCGGTCTTCCAGGGCTACATAGTGATACCCTATCTCAAAAAAAACCCAAAACAAACAACAAAAAACAAAACAAAGACAAAAACCAAGTAAATGACTTGAACTGTTATCTGGGGCAAGATGGCATGTTAGAAACTCTCTGACTCCATGAAAGAAAAGAGTCAGGGTTATAGAAGACAGACCTTTATTCAGAAGAGAAGATCTTCAGGAATTAGGGCCAGGCGTGGTGGCCCACGCCTTTAACCCGCAGAGGAGGCAGAGGCAGGGGTCTCTGAGCTCAAGTTTTCTCTGGTCTACAGTGAGCTCCAGGCCAGCTGGGGCTTCCTCAGGGACACAGGAAGCAACCTGTTGTCTACCCAGCTACTGGAGGTGGAGACAGCCAAAGTCACAGCCACTAGTGGAGTTTGCCTTTCCATTGCTGTGACAAAACACTCTGACCAATTCCAAGTGGGGGAGGAAAGGGTTTATTTGGCTCACGTCTCCTGGGTCACAATTCATCGCTGAGGGACCGCATTGTGGAACTCAGGGCAGGAACCTGGAGGCAGGGGGAACGCTGCTTACTGGCTAGCTCCTCTTAACCATGCCCATCCTGCTTTCTTATACTGTACATAACAACCTGCCTGGGGTGGCACCACCCATAGTGGGCTGGACCCTCCCACATTACTCATCAATCAAGACAATACTCCACAGATGTGGCCACAGGCCAGTCCAGTGGAGCCAATTCCCCAGTTGAGGCTCCCTCAACCCAGTGTGTCAGGTTGACACTAAAGCTATCCACACAGCCACAGACAAGTTGCATGACCCTGGTAAAACAGACCTCCATTTTAACCATAGAATGGAGTTTCCACACATCTTCAATCCAGTAGAGGGATTTGGTGTGGCAGTGACACCTGCATGGCATAGAAGCATTGAAGTCAACTTCAGCACAGCAGACACCCACCTGCTGAGCCCTCTCCACAGCCCACTCACTCTGTTTTCAACACTAGTGTTTGTCTAGTTGTGGATCTTACTCCCACTATAAAAAGGGAATACTTTGAACACAGTTCTAATTGGATAAATGTTTCAATCCATGGGGTAACTTAGGTCATCTCTTGCCATTCCTTTCTCTGTATGGAGAAGACAGGTGGTGCCTCTTACTTTAGTTGAGTATCTGGTACAGCTCACACCTGATGTGTGTCAGGGTGGTTTTAAGCATGGCATATTCAGACAACTTCATTGCTGACTAGTATACTCTTCTCAAGGACTGAAGATGCTTCTGTGTGTATATTCACATGATTTGAAATGATATGGAAGGAAGGTGCCTGGTTATGTGAGAGGGAGCTGCTTCCAAGATATGCGTGAACAGGGAGGCTGGAACAGTGCAGCCACAGAAAGCCAAACCACCAGTGAAGTCCTTAATTTGTACAAAACTCACAACGTTGTGGCCATTTTGTCACTTTTAATAGAATACATACTGCTTTTTTGCCGGGCGTGGTGGTGCACACCTTTAATCCTAGCACTTAGGAGGCAGATACAGGCAGATCTTTGTGAGTTCAAGGCCAGCCTGGTCTACAGATCGAGTTCCAGGGACAGCTGGGGGATTACAGGGAGACCCTGTCTCAAAAAGACCAAAAAAAAAAAAAAAAAGAATACATACTGCTTTTTTATAGAAATGTTGATTTTTTTTTTAACAATATATATTTTTTTAAGGCAGGGTCTCCCTCCCCTTAGTCCCAGCTGGCCTGGAGCTCACTATGTAGACCAGGCTGGCCTTGAACTCACAGAGATCCTCCTGCCTCTGCCTTCCAAGTGCAGGGATTAAAGGTGTGTGCCACCTTTAATAAGAACTAAGACAGTTCTTATCTGCCATGTGGGTGCTGGGAATTGAACCTGGGTCCTCTGCAAGAGCAGTCAGTGCTCTTAACTGCTGAGCCATCTCTCCAACCCACAGAAATGTTGAGGATTAGTCACAAGATGTTTATCTGTCTTACAGTCCTGATTTTTTTTTTTTTTTTTTTTTGGTCTTTTTGAGGCAGGGTCTCCCTGTAGCCTCAGCTGGCCTGGAACTTGCTGTATAGACCAAGCTGGACTTGAATTCACAGAGATCTGCCTGCTTCTGCCTCCCAAGTGCTGGGATCAAAGGCATACACCACCACACCCAGCCAAGTGTTTTTATTTTTATTTTTATTTTTTTATGTGTATGGGTGTACTGTCTGCATGTAGGTTGGTGCACCCGTGTCGTGCAATGCCTTGGAGGTCAGAAGAGGGCATCGGATTCCCCTGGAACTGGAGTGAAAGACAGTTCTCAGCTGCCATGTGGGCGTTGGGAATCGAACCTGGGTCCTCTCCAAGAGCAGTCGGTGCTCTTAACCGCTGAACCATCTCTCCAGCCCGTTTTTATTTTTAAAGCTTCAGTGATATATTAAATTGGTTGGAATCCAATGCCTCTATGCTTCAGAATGAACCATATTCTTACTCTCATAAGGAAAAAAATCTAGCTTTATGATTACTATTTTTTTTTTAATTTTATTTTCTATGTGTATGAATGTACTGTCTGCATGTAGGCTTGTGCACCCGTGTCGTGGCAATGCTTCAGAGGTCAGAAGAGGGTCTCGGATTCCCGTGGAACTGGAGTTCTCCTGGAATTGGAGTTACAGACGGTTCTTAGCTGCCATGTGGGTGCTGGGGATCGAACCTGGGTCCTCTGCAAGAGCAATTGGTGCTCTTGACCGCTAGGCTATCTCTAGAGCCCTATTACTTTTTTTTACTATTTGTTATTTTGGGGGGTGGTCTTTTTGAGGCAGGGTCTCCCTGTAGCCCCAGCTGTCCTAGAACTCACTATGTAGACCAGGCTGGCCTTGAACTCACAGAGATCTGCCTGCCTCTGCCTCCTGAGTGCTGGGATAAAGGCGTGTGCCACCAAGCCTGACCCAACAAGTGGCATTTATGGTTCCTTTATCAAGGGCGTTATGGAGAGGGAAAGGGTGCTGTAGGAAAGAAGTGATGGGAGCAGAAATCTTCTCGACAATGAAAACTGCTTTGTGAACAATGTCTGTGCATTCACGTTTGGCCTGTGTTTACAGGGCTGACTGCCGATGCTAGAATAGTGATAAACAGAGCCCGGGTGGCGTGCCAGAGCTATAAGCTGACTGTGGAAGACCCGGTCACTGTGGAATACATAACTCGCTTCATAGCAACCTTAAAGCAGGTAAGCTGAAACTTTTGGCCTATTGATTTCTTCAGGTTGAACCTTTTCCATTGATACAGGTTCTATTGTAGAAATTGTACAGTCACTCTAAGCATTTAGTCCATTGAATCTATGAAATTCCTTATTTATTCCCAGAAATACTTCTTATGCTTATTCAGGTTGAGTAGGTTGCATTAAGTACTAGAAATTTTTCAATTCCGGAAATTGTATATATAAAAAACTTAAAGTAGGAAGTCTAATCTTCAAAAGAAATTTCTATACTTGTAGAGATGCAGTAATAACAATTACTCCTTAAACTTTCCCAAGGAAATGCACATTATTTCACCTACATAGTCTGATCAGGTTTATTTTCTCCTGAACCATGCACAGACCCTTGGTGGAGTGTTGGGTAAAACTATGGTGAGCCTGAGCTGTTCCTTCACCTGTTGTGTGCACTGTATCCAGCCACGCCTCCTTCCTTGTGCGCTTCCTCTTGCTAACTGATATAGTAGAAGTCGTAACTCTAATAGTGATTTAAGTTTCTCTCTCTGCCTCCTGTATTCACTGGAAGATGTGAACCTCAGCTTTCTGCTCCAGCTCCTGCCACCCATCATGCCTCCCCGCCATGATGGACTCTAATTCCCTGGAACCGTCAATTGCCCTCATAGATAACCCAGAAAGTGTGCCCCTGCCTGTGCGAGGGGCCCATGTGAGTAGGGATTTGGACACATCAGTTGCCCACAATCTCCACTGTCCAGGACTACAGCCCCTTAACAGACCAGCGTGGTGCCACTTCTGACCCCAGGCCTCCCTCTAGTGGCCCGTTGGGGAACAACAGACCTTCAAGGACTATAGCCTGGTGAAACCTCTGCCAGGTACACCAAACACAGTAATACCCCCAGCTCCTGCATGGGACCCTTCAAAATTCTACATTTCTAGGGTCACTCAGAGTCATCGCCCTCTATCCAACACACACCAACACAAATGCAAATGTGTACAGTCTCCTCTATACCAGCACACATGCTGCCCTAACACCACGGACTCCTTGTCACAGTCACACCCCCATGCTTAAGGGACACCAAAGAGCTCTTTTCAGCAAACACACTATGGACTTTCATCTCTCTCTTCTTTTTGCCACTCTTGTGCATCCAGCTTTACTCTGTCATAAAGGCTGATGTCACAGCTTCCTGTGGCTTTTTCTGGTCCTCTGGGAGCACACCTGCCCCTCACAGCATTTCCTTAAAGCCTTTTCCTACAGAGCATTATAGAGCACTGTCTTTCTATCCCTCACATGTCCTCAGAGGGCAACATGTTGTTGAACCCTCACACTAGCCCTAAAGGCCAGGCGCTACCAAGCAGGGACTGTCTCCACCTCCTGAGTGCAGCTCTTCTCACAGTTATCTTTCTTTGTTCCCCGCCATGGGAGTGTCCATTGAGAGCCATGTTCCTTGGGCTCCGAGTCCCCAGCCTGAAACCACGTGAGGCAGGCTGGAAGGGGTGGCTTTGCTGCTGCCACAGCTCTGATTTCTCTCAGCCCTTCCAGGTTTGGATCCTGATGCTAATCTCCCACCTAAGGTGTCTTCTGGGTTAGTCTGGAACTTAATTGTATAGCCTAGGCTGGTCTCCAATTCATAGTAATCCTCCTGCCTCAGCTTTCCAAGCACTGGGATCCAAGCCTGTGCCACCACACCAGCTCTGCTGTTCCTTTGGAAAGCAGGGAGATTGGCCAACTCTCAGTCCCCTTCCTAAATGCTGCCTGCTGACCCCAAGCTGAGGGTCAACTCCTTCTTCTCCTCTCTGTTCTAAGATGCCCTGCCGGCATTTGAACTTCCTAGGATAATTGGCATGGGTAGACTTTGGAGCCAGCCTTGGGGTGACTTTTTTCCATGTCAGTAAGGATATTTGAATACCTTAAAATGAGCACTGATTGGGAAGACTGCAGTCCTACTCAGCTTCTTTTTGAAAGTTCCAGATCTGGTCACACCTGCTCATGGAAAATCCTCTAAATAGATAAGCCCTGCAGCACCTACACCTGAACTCAGTAGAATGCCAAGCAACAGCCAGGTGCACTGTCCAAGGGCATGTGCCTATTATAAAGCAAGCGTCAGCTGTGCGATAGAAAAATGAATGTTTCCAGCATGCAGGAGGCAGAGGCAGGAGGATCACTACAAGTTCAATACCAGCCTGGTCTACATACCAAGCTCCAGGCCATCCAAGCCTACAACTGTGAGACTCTGTTTTAAAAGAAAAAAAAAAAAATCCAGGCATAATAACACATATTAGTAATAGAGGATGAGGCAGAAGGGTTAGGAGTTCACAATCATCCTCAGCTGTAAACAAGTCCAAGGCCAGCCTGGGCTACATGAACCCCTATCTTGAACAACCAAAAACTAAAAGAAAATTCATTTTCAATTATAAATCAAGAGATAGGGCTAGAGATAGGGTTCAGGGGTTACGAGCACTTACAGAGGACCCAGTTCAGTTCTGAGCACCCACATGGCCACTTTTGGAACTGTCCATAATTCCAGTTCCAAAAGATCAAATGCCCTCTTCTGGCCTCCGTGGGCACTGCACATGTGTGGTGAATTTACATACATGCCAGCCAAACACACAAATTAATTAAAAGTAAATAAAATATTGGAAAGAAAAAAAATGGATGGGGCTGGAGAGATAGCCTAGCGGTTGAGTGCTGACTGCTCTTTTTTTTTTTTTTTTTTTTTTAAATTCTTTTTATTAATTTATTTATTTCTGTATGTGTATGAATGTACTGTCTGCATGCAGGTTTGTGCACCCGTGTCGTGCAATGCCGCGGAGGTCAGAAGAGGGTGTCGGATTCCCCTGGAACTGGAGTTCTCCTGGAATTGGAGTCTCAGACGGTTCTCGGCCGCCATGTGGGTGCTGGGGATCGAACCCGGGTCCTCTGTAAGAGCGGTCGGCGCTCTTAACCCCTAGGCTATCTCTCCAGCCCATAGTGCTGACTGCTCTTTTAGAAGACCCGGGTTCTATCCCCAGCACCCACACAGCAGCTGAAAACTGTCTTTTAACTCCAGTTTCAGGGGACTCCAACACCCTCTTCTGACCTCCACGGCATTGAACGACATGGGTGCACCAACCTACATGCTGACAGTACATTCATACACATATGAAAATAAATTTAAAAATATAAAAAAAAAAAAAAAAAAAAAAAAACGGATAGCAGAGAGCTTATTCACAGTCCCTGAGTTTTCACACAGCACACAGGGCTCATTGTAGGTAACTGCTGAAACCCAAGAGAAGAGGTCTCAGACCTTAATCGTGAAAGTCCAGCTGTTAGAAATAAATTACAGGTGTTTAAGGCAGTCCGTGCTTGGTTTTTGTTGTAGTTTTAGGTTTTGTTTCAGTTCTGCAACCCCAAATCCCATCGTCCTTCAGCTGTACCCGCAGGCAGCGTCAGGCTATCATTACTCATTGGGACCGTCTCACTGCCTCCTGTGGGCTTCTCAGCTTTTCTATCACCAATTCCTTGCATTAAACCCCCTTAATTTCAAATTAAAAAAAAAGTTTCTATCAGTTCCAGTTTCTTCACATTTATTCTTATTCTCTGCTCCCCTAACGACACTGTTTTATTTGGTTATGGCCTTTTCTTTGCATTTTAACTTGGATTGTTAAATTAATTTTTTTTTTTTTTGGGTATTTTTGAGACAGGCTCTTCCTTTAGTCCCAGGTGGCCTGGAACTCACGTTATAGACCAGGCTGGCCGTGAACTCACAGAGATCCTCCTTCTGCCTCCCAAGTGCTAGGATTAAAGGCATGCACCACCACACTTGGCCTAAATTAATTTTTAGTAAAGGGTTACTAGCCCACAGATTATAATTGACTTCAAGTCTCTTGTTATATGTATAAAATTGTTGCCTAGAAAGATTGATCTAATTTTTATTATGTAGCTAGCTGTCCCCAAGGAATCATCAACATTTAGTTTTTAATTTTTCTTTCTTTTGCAACTAAGTACTGTGCAATACTGTAGTATTTTTAATTCATGTTTTTGATTAGTGAAATTAAATTTTTTCCATATGTTGATTTGCTATTTTCTTTTTTTTATTTATTTATTTTTTTATGTGTATGAATGTACTGTTTGCACATAGGTTTGTGCACCCGTGTCATGCAATGCCGCAGAGATCAGAAGAGGGTGTCAGATTCCCCTGGAACTGGAGTCAAAGACGGTTCTCAGCCACCATGTGGGTGCTGGGGATCAAACCCGGGTCCTTTGCAAGAGCAGTTGGTGCTCTTAACCACTAGGCCATCTCTCCAGGCCTGATTTGCTATTTTCATTGCTTCTAGTGTAAACTGTCTTTTTCCAGGAACTTTGTTTTTATCATTTAAACTTGGTTGAACTGGATACTCAGTTCATAGATTTATGTGACTTAAAAAAATTTTGGGGGGGCTGGAGAGATGGCCTAGCGGTTAAGAGCGCTGACCGCTCTTGCAGAGGACCCGGGTTCGATCCCCAGCACCCACATGGCGGCCGAGAACCGTCTGAGACTCCAATTCCAGGAGAACTCCAGTTCCAGGGGAATCCGAGACCCTCTTCTGACCTCTGCGGCATTGCACGACACGGGTGCACACACTTGCATGCAGACAGTACATTCATACACATACAAAATACAATAAAACCCGGGCGTGGTGGCGCACGCTTTTAATCCTAGCACTTGGGAGGCAGAGGCACGGATCTCTGTGAGTCCGAGGCCAGCCTGGTCTACAGAGTGAGTTCAGCCAGTTAAGACTACAGGGAGACCCTGTCTAAAAAAGACAAAAAAAAATTTATTTATATTATTTATTATTTTTTATGTGTATGAATGTACTGTCTGCATGTACATCTGTGCACCCATGTCCTGCAATGCCACAGAGGCAGAAGAGGGCATCAGATTTCCCTGGAACTGGGTTAAAGAGTGTTCTTAGCCGCCATTGGGTGCTGGGGAATCGAAACCCGGGTCCTCTACAAGAGCAGTCAGTGTCTTTAACCACTGAGCCAATCTCTCCAGCCCAATTTTGTTGATTTTATGTGTCCTTCAAGAATAATTTTATTACACTTATTTTATTTGTTGGTGGGTCTGTGTCACAGCTAATGTGTGGAGGTCAGAGGACAAAGAAGTCTGTTCTCTTACCAGGAATCAAGCTCAGTGCCACTTGGCAGCTAGTGCCCTTACCTGCTGATGCCATCTCACCAGCCCTGTGCTCTCTCTTGCAAAGATTTTAGTTTTTTAAAGATCTTATTACTTATATGTAGCTCATGGGCTTATCCCCCCATCTGTCCCTACTTTACCTTTTTTTCAACTCCTCTCATTATTAGTCCTTTGTTCCTCTAGGGAGTTTTACTTCTACCTTCATGGTATACATATATACCTAATAAAAATTACAAGAATCCAAAATGAAGATAGTATGTACAACATTTGTCTTTTGGAATCTGGCTTAATTCATTTAATAAGATTTCTCCAGTTATGCCTATTTTCCTACAAACAACATAACTTCATACTTCATGGTTAAAAACCAGCACTGTGCACATAACCATATTTTCTTCATCTGGCCCCTGGTAAGAGCTAGAATTGAGACTCAAATTCTGGCCTTTGTGATTCTTAGTGCCTTTGAGAAAATTGTCATGTTTTTGTTTGGTTGTTTGTCTGAGGCAGGGTCTCCCTTTAGTCCCAACTGGCCTGGAGTTTACTATGTAGACCAGGCTGACCTTGAACTCAGAGGTCCGCCTGCCTCTGCCTCCAGGTGCACTAGGGATTAAACAAGCGGTCGCACTGTACCCATGGGTGCACTGCTTTGTTTAGCTTTGATTTAGATCTTCTCTCAATATGGAAACTGAGTGCTACTTCGCCCACCTTACATATTATTGGGTTGCATCCTACAGGCTAAATGTTGCACTTTCAGTCACTGAACATATTCGGTCACTGAACATTTACATATAGTTCACCTTCACCATGGGTCTAGGTGCGAGATCCTTTTTCATCAAAACTCTGTAGTATCATACGATACTAGAGGTTTTAAGATGTTGATTTATTAGCAAAACATTCTGCATTTGCTTTTTTTTTCTTTTTTTTTTTCTTTTTTTTTTTTTTTTATTTTTCCTTTTTGGTCTTTTCGAGACAGGGTCTCCCTATTGCCCCAGCTGTCCTGGAACTCACTCTGTAGACCAGGCTGGCTTCGAACTCACAGAGATCTGCTTTCCTCTGCCTCCCAAGTGCTAGGATTAAAGGCATGTGCCATCACGCCGGCGTAATAAGCTTTTAAAAAGCAATGCAGAGGCCGGGCGTGGTGGCGCACGCCACCATGCCAGCCTGGTCTACAGAGTGAGTTCCAGGACAGCTGGGGCTACAGGGAGACCCTATCTCGAAAAGACAAAAATAAATAAATAAATAAATAAATAAATAAATAAATAAATAAAAGCTTATTACTTCATATTGGGAGAAATTCCAGTATTTTTTTTTAATTTTATTTATTTTCATATGTGTATGAATGTACTTTCTGCCTGTAGGTTTGTGCACCCATGTCGTGCAATGCCTCGGAGGTCAGAAGAGGGGTTGGATTCCCCTGGAACTGGAGTTAAAGATGGTTTTCAACCGCCACGTAGGTGCTAGGGATCAAACCCGGGTCCTCTGCAAGAGCAGTCGGTGCTCTTAACCGCTAGGCCATCTCTCCAGCCCGAAATTCCAGTATTTTTATATTGCTTTACTTCTGTATTTTGTTTTAATTTTTGCAGTTGTTAAGCAAGGCATTCACCAGAAAGCAGGACACAGAACAGCATATGGATAAGGTTCTTCACTGTGGCTTTTAAGGTCTCTCGTAGAGTTATCAAGGCTATGCGGAGACTGTGGAGACATAGTTGTAAGTCTGGGGCAATGAAGTTGCCACTGCAGAGGTCCAGGTGCTGGGACAGAAATACTACATGTGCTTTACATGTTAAGCTTTATGCTTATATTACTTTCTCACTAAAAAAAAAAAAAAAAAGAGTGAGCAAGTAAAGTAAAAAAGTTTCTCCTCTAAGATCCTGGTACACGGAATCTGATTTATACCTAGAAGCGTTACAAAGTACAGAGGAGTTAAGACAGAAGCCTATTTTTAAAGAGGATATATATGTTCATAACTCAGTTGTTTGCATTCAAAGTTGCACCGACATGTAAAACATCATGAAATACAATAAAATTGAAAAATGAGAAAATAGCTCCCATCTGTAGATAAGACCAGAGAAAGCCACTAGAAAGCTGTTTCAACCCATAGCATTATATACAGAGCCACATCCAGGCAGACTTACGGTTATAAATTTACCTACATACTCAGTCTTTCTGTCCTGGCCGCGTCTTCGGATGACTTGTAGGAGCACCTGTCTCAATGAGAATGCCACTCCTTGGAGCACAAATCCAGGAAGTTCCCTGACACAAAAGTAATAAGACATATAATTGGTTTCAGTGCCCCATTGTCTGTGAGAAAAATGCATGCTTTTTCTTCAAGAGAAACAAAAGATCCCTTTTCTTGGGACTGAAAGAAATGTTTCCATTGATTTTAAGTAGTGATAACCTAGTATACAGTGAATAGAACACATACAACAGCAGTGTTATCAAGAAGGGGTAGCTAAGAGTAACAAGTTATGGTAGATAAGAGTAACAAATTACGGAGTTTCTCAAGGCAAACTGAGGATGTAGTTCCAAAGCACAGCTTGTTAAATCAGCATTCTGAGAACCAAATACTGCATGGTCCTCTTCCATGTTAAAGATACTGTACATGGGCTATTGCCACAGCCCTTGATTGCTTCCCAGAGCCTGAAAGTAAGAGCCTATTGCTGAAGACAGGACATACTTTGGAGAGCAGGTTTAGGACAGTGGAGCTGGAGGTGACCTGGAAGCCACTTCCCCTGAAGGCTAGCTCTCATAGCTTTGGAAAGCACTCTGCAAGCTGCAGATTTGGGACCAAATAACCACACCAATGGCACAGCATACAACATTGGTGCAGTAGAAGCACTTTTAGCTTAGGGGCAATCAATAGCTACCTAATTGAACTTAAAGTACACTCAAGAGAAGGAAACTCATGTGAAGTATTTTTTTTATCTTTTTTTATTGTTTTGTATGTGTATGAATGTACTGTATGCATGTAGGTCTGTGCACCCATGTCATGCAATGCCTTGGAGGTCAGAAGAGGGTGTCGGATTCCCGCGGAACTGGAGTTCTCCTAGAATTGGAGTTATGGATGGTTCTTAGACGCCATGTGGGTGCTGGGGATGGAACCCGGGTCCTCTGCAAGAGCAGTGGGTGCTCTTAACCGCTAGGCTATCTCTCCATCCCTCATGTGTAGTATTGTAAACATAACCAAATACACATGGCTGGAGAAGTCATAGATCTTGAAGAAAATCCCAAGGCTGTCACATTCCTGGAGTAATGTAATTTCTTACTAAGTGCAAAATATTTTTCCTTATATTTAAATATCAGTCAAGGGCTGGAGAGATGGCCTAGCAGTTAAGAGCGCCGACTGCTCTTGCAGAGGACCCGGGTTCGATCCCCAGCACCCACATGGCGGCCGAGAACCGTCTGAAACTCCAATTCCAGGAGAACTCCAGTTCCAGGGGAATCCAACACCCTCTTCTGACCTCTGTGGCATTGCACGACACAGGTGCACAGACCTACATGTAGACAGTACATTCATACACATACAGAAATAAATAAAATTAAAAAAAATATATCAGTCAAATATCCCAGTCACCACTCACCAAAGAAGCTTCTTTTGCACCAGACAGAGACTATTACAGAGTACGACAATTGGTCCCACACAGATATTGTCTGAGAATTGGCCAAGCCTAAGTGGCACATCTATAATACAACCTATAATACTAAGGCTCACACAACATAGAACAAGGGATAAAAAGGACACTAATGAATCAACCCTCACTAAGACGTTCCCTCTCTGAATAGGGGGGGCCAGGAGGAACAAAAAAGGTCACAAATGGCCCAAAGCATGGAGATTAGGGAATCTGCAGACTATGGGTCCTTGGACAGGACTCCTTATTATCTTCTCATTAAGCCCTATTAAGGGCTCAGGGACCATTTCGGAAGGAGGGGTGGAAAGATCCTAAGAGCCAGGGGAGGAGGTTCATGACCATAAGGGATAGGATCATACAAGTTCCAGGGACCCTGCCCATGTGAGTCTGCAGCAGTGGTGTCAGCACACACAGGACCATTGCATAACTCAAGCAGACAAAAACCAGCATTCGAAACTGGGGAAATGGGCAACAAAACCCAATCTTAGCTGAAGAAAATATTGGCAGCTGGTTTACTGTTGGGTGAGGACGAGCTGATCTTAAGGGAAGTATTTCTGGTTGGACTGACTAGACCTCAGTAGACGAACTTGCACTGAGAGACATTTGGCGGGCCATCCGCTTGACACCAATAGGCCTTAACACAAATGGACCAGACGTCTGAATTTTAGTGGGGGATGTCTTTTCGGGAGGGTGCCAGTGAGGGACGGGGTTTAAAAGGGTGATCAAAAGATCTTGATATCGCCTTTTGGGGCTGGAGGAGATGGCTCAGTGGTTAGAGCCACCGACAGCTCTTGCAGAGGTCCGGGTTCAATTCCCAGCACTACATGGGCAGCTAAAGAATGTGTGCATGCAAAAAAAAAAAAAAAAAAAAAAAAGAATGGTGCATGCCTTTAATCCTGGCACTTGGGTGGCCGAGGCAAGCGGATTTCTGTGAGCTCAAGGCCAGCCTGGTCTACAGAGTGAGTTCCAGGCCAGCTGGGGCTATAGGTGTCTCAAAAAAGCCAAAAAAAAAAAAAAAATTGATACAGATGTTCTGTAGGAAATACACAAAAATTCAATAAAAAGTTGTTTTTGTTTTTGTTTTTGAAACAGGGTCTCCCTTTAGTCCCAGCTGTCCTGGAGCTCGCTATGTAGAGCAGGCTGGCCTTGAACTCACAGAGATCTGCCTGCCTCTGCCTCCCGAGTGCTGGGATTAAAAGTGTGTGCCACCACACCCGGCTCAATTAAAAAATAATTTTATTTAATTTAAAAATGGAAAAAAGTTGGGGCTGGAGAGATAGCCTAGCGGTTAAGAGCACCGACTGCTTTTGCAGAGGACCGGAGTTCGATCCCCAGCACCCACATGGCAGCTAAGAACCATCTGTAACTCCAATTCCAGGAGAACTCCAGTTCCAGGGGAATCTGACACCCTCTTCTGACCTCCGCGGCATTGCACGACACGGGTGCACAAACCTACATGCAGACAGTACGTTCATACACATACAAAAATAAATAAAATTTTTTTAAAAATGGGAAAAAGATTTTAAGAAAAATAAGATATAGATGCAAAAATCATGATTTTATTTTACAGAATATATAAATTAAGAATTTAATGACGATTGGTCAAGAAAGTATACTAAAAATGTGTAGACTAAGAATCAGAGAAGTAGATAATTTTTTTTTTTTTTGGTCTTTTCGAGACAGGGTCTCCCTGTAGCCCCAGCTGTCCTGGAACTCACTCTGTAGACCAGGCTGGCCTTGAACTCACAAAGATCCACCTGCCTCAGCCTCCCGAGTGCTAGGATTAAAGGCGTGCACCACCACGCCTGGTGATAATTTTTATAGTACTGCTTTATTTATTAGAATGTTCTTTTGTAAGTAATAGTGTTATAATGAAAATAAATTATATTTTTCAGAAATATACTCAGAGTAATGGGCGAAGACCTTTTGGTATTTCAGCCTTAATTGTAGGTTTTGATGATGATGGTATCCCAAGATTATATCAGACTGACCCCTCTGGTACTTACCATGCTTGGAAGGTGAGTAATGAATTAAAAAAATTTTTTTTGGTTGGATTTGGACAAAGGTGTGTAAATGCTTTGTTTTTTTCAGGGACATGGTAAAATTATGTTACATAAAATATTGATGGTGGCACAGGTTATAAATTGTAGTCGGAAATTATGATTTTGGATAGAAAACACCTTGGTATAAGCCAATCATTACTGAAGAAGCTGAGGCAAGAGAAATAGTACGAATTTAAGGATAACCTGGGCTACATAAGGCATTTAGTCAGCCTGAAAACAAATGAACAAAAAAATCACTTTGGAGTTTGGGTTTCATTGTGGCCCTTTCATGTGTGCACATCTACGCACACGTCATGGACTTCGTTTATAGTCCCTTTCCTGTTGCCCTCCCTTTTGTCACCCTCTCCTCCAATTAGTGATCTTGCGTTCATGTCAGGTATACATGTATGGATGGATATTCTGAGTCTGGCTTCAGTATTGAAATAGTTAATGTGTCCTCTATTTTCAGAGAGTCAAAGCACTGTAAACTATCATACACACTCATCAGATATAGCTGTAATCTCCACATAATTAGTGGAATAGTTTTTCTGGATAAGTTGTTCTTGTTTCAGTACCTGTACTGAATGATGTGCTCATATCAAATGCAAAATTCCAGGATCCAGAAAACAGTAGAAGTTTCCAGGAGTGACTTTTGTAAACTACCATGTGTAGGAATAAGACTATAGTCACAAAATAGGAATGATTTGAACTTAGTTATTAAAGATTAACTGTGCAGGCTTTAAGTAATCTCATTCAGTTTATTTTACTACTAGTAAGAGCTAAATCAACTAGTGGGGGAAACACTGCCATGCCTTTATGTCTATATTAAGTAAAAATTTTAGAAAAAAAAAGGGGGGGGGCTGGAGAGATGGCTCAGAGGTTGGGAGTGCGGGCTGATCTTCCAAAGGACCCGGGTTTGATTCCCAGCACACCCACATGGCTGCTAAGAACCATCTTTAAAAAAAAAAATTTAGATGGAGGCTACTTACGCCCCTATGGGGCCACAAGCCTTGGCCTAGCCTGCCGGACAAGGAGAGGGAGGAGAGTCTACAGCAGAAGAGATTAAGTGACAGAGAGAGGACTGGAGAATTGGGAGCTCCTGAAGTTTGGGGACTTTCTCCAAAGAATCCTGAACCGGACTCTGATGAACACACACCAGTAAAGGATGATGAGCCAAAGAAAAGCACCACGTCAGCATCTAGTATGGAAGATGAAAGAAGAAAAGGAAATCTAGTCATTCAAAAGAAAGATCCAAGAAAAAAGTCATCTAAAAGAAAACACAAGGAGTATTCTGAAGACAGCGACAGTGACTCTGATTCCGAAGTGGACTCCAGTGATGAAGACCAAAGAAAGCTAAGGAAAAGAAGTGGAAGTCGAAGAAATTTGAAGAAAAAGAAGTCTAAGAACAGAAAAGAGGGGCCGGAGAGATGGCTCAGCGGTTAAGAGCACTGACTCCTCTTGCAGAGGACTCAGCACCCACATGGCGGCTAAGAACTGTCCTTAGTGCTGGGCGTGGTGGCTCATGCCTTTAATCCTAGCACTCAGGAGGCAGAGGCAGATGGATCTGAGTTCAAGGCCAGCCTGGTCTACAGAGTGAGCTCCAAGCCAGCTGGGACTTAAAGGGAGACCCTGTCTCAAAAAAAAAAAAAAAAAAAAAAAGAACAGAAAAGAAGTGATTGAAGCTCTAAAGTATCCCAAGAAGAATTTCTAGATAACCCTTGGAAGGATCGATCAAAAGCTGAAGATCCATCAGATAAAATTGGTCCAGAGGCTCCAAAAACGCTTTCCTCCCAGGCTGATGAGCCTTGAACTGTGGCCGTGCGCTGTTACCTGGTGAAGGTGCAGCTGTGGCTGAGTATGGGATTCAGGTGTGAGCCACCACGCCCAGCTGAGACAGAATCATCTGAATGCTGGGGTTTGTCACCTGCAGTAGCAGGTGGTGCCGAATGGAAGCTGTGCAACTGTGAAAGGAGAACTGGATCTATGTGCTGTACTGTAATTCTTTTTTTTATTATTTTATTTATTTTTACATGTATGAATGTACTGTCTGCATGTACGTTTGTGCACCCGTGTCGTGCAATGCCACAGAGGTCAGAAGAGGGTGTCGGATTCCCCTGGAACTGGAATTAAAGAGGGTTCTCAGCCACCAAGTGGGTGCTGGGGATCGAACCTGGGTCCTCTGCAAGAGCAGTTGGCACTCCTAACCGCTAGGCCATCTCTCCAGCCCCCCTTTTTATTTTATTTTATGAGTGCTTTGCCTGTGTGTATGTACGTTCAGCCATGTGTGCAATGCCTGCAGAAGCCAGAAGAGGAAGTCAGATCCCCTGGAACTGGAGTTGTTGATGGATGTTAGCCATTGTGTAGGTCCTGGGAACTGAACTGAGCAGCCAGTGCTCTTAACCACTGAACCATCTCTCCATCCCCATGTACTAGGGGAGTGCCTCTCAATCAATGATCAAATAAAACAAGTCACTATACTATCTTTAAGTATTTTGAGGCCTGCTGTCTTGTTTGCATTTATCTTTACATAATTACTGTTCATCTTAATGTAACAGTAGTTTTAAGTTCACAGAACAATTTTTTCTTTTCTTTAATTTTTTTTTGGGGGGGTCTTTTTGAGACAGGGTCCCCTGTAGTCCCAACTGGCCTGGAACTCTCCACAATATGTAGACTACGCTAACCTTGAACCCACAGAGATCTACCTGTCTCTGCTTCCCAAGTGCTGGGATTAAAGGTGTGTGCCACCCCACCCAGCCTTTGGTTATTTTTTTTTAAAGTATGGTCTTTGTGTGTGCGACTACATTTGGAGTTGGAGGCACTGTGAGTTGCTTGGTGGTAGTTGCTGGGATCTGAACTCACATCCCCTTGAACTCTAAGTGTTCTTAACTGCTGAGCCATTTCTTCATCCCTCTTTGGGGGCTCCTTTCTGAGGCTATCTAGGGAAATTTGTTTGTTTGTTTGTTGTTTGTTGAGACTGGGTCTCCCAGTGTTACCAGCTGTCCTGGAACTTCCTATGTAGACCAGGCTGGCATGGAACTCACAGAGATTTACCTGACTGCCTCCCAAGTGCTAGGATTAAAGGCATGTACCACCACACCTGGCAAGAAGTATTTTTAAATTTATTTTTATTTTATGAATAGAGTGTATTGCCTGCACATGAGGTACACCCATGTGGTGTAATGCCTCAAAAGTCAGAAGAGGGAGTCAGATCCCCTGGAACTGGAGTTAAGGATGGTTCTTAGCTGCCCTGTGGGTGCTGGGAATCAAACCCTGGTCCTCTGCAAGAACAGTCAGTTGTCTTATCCAATGAGCCATCTCTCCACCCCCAGAGAAGTATTTTTTCTTTATCTCAATCAGTTAGGAAAATTACAGAATTTTGGAATTGTTGGAAAGTCTCTGAGCACATTGATTTATTTGAAGTATGCTGTGCTTCATGTCTTCACGCCACACCCTGGGGTGGGAGGGCACATGCATGCTCACATGTACATCTCAGTAGTGTTGTTTACTCATTTTTCATATTTTGCTTTCTTGTGAGATTTTGGTTGAAGGGAATACTATGCAACTTAATCATCTGTAACAAAAAACATCTGAAAACTATAAAATGTGTGGGTTTGGTAACTGAGGCTTAGGGGTGAAATGCTTTTCAATTTTATTTTTATGTTCATACTCCTGCTTAGTAGCAATTACTCAATGCAATTTAGGAAAAAAAAATTAGTCCTGTCCAGTATATCTTGCTATTTCATGCCAAATGACTCTGTGCTTGTTATAGAACACCAGGATCCACTCTTAGGAGGTAGACTGAAGTAATTCATTCATTGATTTTTTTTGTTTGTTTTTGGTTTTTTGGATTTTTTTGGTCTTTTCAAGACAGGGTCTTCCTGTAGCCCCAGCTGTCCTGGAACTCACTCTGTAGACCAGGCTGGCCTTGAACTCACAAAGATCTGCCTGCCTCTGCCTCCCAAGGGCTAGGATTAAAGGCATCATTCATTGTTTTATACAAGGTTGTACTGTGTAGCCCAGGGTAGCCTGGGACTTTCATTGATACTATCACTCATCTTCCTTAGTGATGCAGTACAGGCCACACTCCTAGCTAGACTGAAGTCTTCTGATTTTATATATATATACTTTTATTTCATTTTTTTAAAGCTTTGTTTTTATGTGTATGAATGTATTGTCTGCATGTAGGTTTGTGCACTGGTGTCGTACAATGCCGCGGAGGTCAGAAGAGGGCGTCAGATTCCCCTGGAACTGGAGTTCTCCTGGAATTGGAGTTACAGATGGTTCTTAGCCGCCATGTGGGTGCTGGGTATTGAACCGGGGTCCTCTGCAAGAGCAGTCAGCGCTCTTAACTGCTAGGCCATCTCTCCAGCCCCTTATTTCATTTTTTTAACAATAAGTAATAAGTTATGAGTACAAGCATCCTTCATGTAAAACCGATTTGCAAGCAGTTGTGCCCAAATCCACACAGCCCAAGGCTCCCACCATCCAGCTGGGGGGGCTTGTATGTACAGTCAAGTTGATCAAATAAGTGTCCAGTCTATATTGCTGTAGTTTCACCATTCACCCCAATAGCAGCCCTTACATTCTACCACACCCCCTCTTACGCAGATTGTTCCCTAGGCTTAGAAAAGGGGCACAGGTGGACGAGAAGCAAAACAGTCTACTTTCTCTGGAGCTGTCATTTTGGACTCTGATCAGTTCTGGCTGTTTCCTTTCATGGGCTGACAGTTTGTCCAGGAATAACCTTTCAATCCTACTAATGAAGCACAAGCAATTAGATATATAGGTATTTATTTATTTATTTGTTTTGTTTTCACATAAATTTATTTTTATTTTTTTAACAAATCTAGACCCGTGTTCCTGCCTATTCCCCCACCCCGCCAGAGCTCATGCATTCTGCCAAACATGCTTTTCATCCCTTTCTCAGTCTTTCTCAATATTCTCCATGAGGAAGTTGACTGTTTTGAGCAGAAGTTCACTGTTTCAGTCAGTTCTTTGATGCAGTCCTTTCTGTTGTTGCTGTTGTTGTTGTTTCCAATATGCATTACGCCTAACTGCTTTGGACAAAAGCTCAGGGGGCCACACAGAAGAAATACTTACAACTAGGTAATTGGCACTAGCATCCACAGATGAGGGATACCATTCGTCGTTTGTTTTTCTGGGACTGTGTTACTTCACTCAGCATGATGTCCTCTAGCTCCAGCCATTTTCCTGCAAAGCTCCTGATGTCGTCTTTCTTTACTGCTGCATAGAACTCCATTGTGTAGATGTACCACATTTTCTTTATCCACTCGTCAGTTGAGAGGCATTTTCCTTATAAAGGAAAGATAGAGAAAAATGTAGAATTGATTGTAGAAATAGGAAATGGTGGCGATAAACTGTGGTCTGTGCGCTGTTTAGAAGGACTCTTCTGGACAGTCTTCTGGACATGGGAATAGATGTGCCTAAAACAAATTCTTTCCATTCTAGATGTTAGAAAGACAGGCAGTCTCTTTCCATTCTAGATGTTAGAAAGACAGGCAAGCTCTTTCCATTCTAGATGTTAGAAAGACAGGCAGGCTCTTTCCATTCTAGATGTTAGACAGGCAAACTTTTTCCATTCTAGCTGTAGAAAGACAGGCAAACTTGCTGGTATGTTAGGTGAGTTATGGAAGGCTATCCAGATGGTTCTGTTATTCTGACAGATTTGGAACCCATCACTTAAAAATGAAAACCCGTAGTATTAGAAACTGTCAGGTTGGGACTGGAGAGATGGCTCAGCAGTGAAGAACAGTCTCTCCAGAGGACCCACATGGCAGCTAACAACCCTCCTTAACCCCAGTTCCAGGAGATCCAGCACTGTCTTCTGGCCTCTGTGGGCTTTGTAGGATGTGAGTTTGCTTACATACATGCAGGCAAAGTGCACATAAAGTTAAAGTTAAAATTAAAGTTAATAATTTTTTTAAAAAGAAACTTTCAGGTAGACTTGGATAGCATCCTTCTCTATAACAGTTGCATGGCCTTAGAAACTTAAATATTTAGCCAAAACATGTATAATGGCAGTTCTCAGCTAGGCACTGTGGTGCACACTTTTAATCCCAGCACTGGGGAGGTAGAGGCAGGTAGATCTCTGTGACTTCAAGGCCAGCCTGGTCTACATACTGAGTTCCAGGCCAGCTAGGGGTACAGAGAGACCCTGACTCAAAAAGAAAAAAAAAAGGCAGTGCTCACAATGTGATCTACAAGCTCCTCAGTCTGTGAGGTGACTCTTGTTCCTTGAAAATCTTTTGGTCTTTACTCCTACATCACCAGTTTGGCTGGCCACTAAAGAAATCTTCCCAGTTCCAGAGTCGTCCTGCCAGTTCCAGCTTTCATTGTCATGGTTGAAAGTCTTCATCTTTTTTTTTTTTTTAATTTTTTATTTATTCCTGTGTGTATATCAATGTACTGTCTGCATGCAGGTCTGTGCACCCGTGTCGTGCAATGCCGTGGAGGTCAGAAGAGGGTCTCGGATTCCCCTGGAACTGGAGTTCTCCTGGAACTGGAGTTTCAGACGGTTCTCGGCCGCCATGTGGGTGCTGGGGATCGAACCCGGGTCCTCTGTAAGAGTGGTCGGTGCTCTTAACCGCTAGGCCATCTCTCCAGCCCTGAAAGTCTTCATCTTGCAACAAGCTGCTATCTGGGGGTTCGTGTCCTCTGTCAGCATAGCCCACCCCATGGAAGCCATGCCCAACACAGCAGAGGATTACAATAACCTGAAGAATGTCATCAAGGAGAGACATGGGAAAGATGCCACAAGGTTGGGGTCCAAAGCGGGTTCATGCCTAGTGGCCTAGAGAGTAAAGAAGGCCAGAGGCTGCTGAAGAATTCGGTCAGCAGTGATGGGTTATAACTGACATGGCGGTGACTGCCTCCAAGTCTGGGACATGTTACCTGAATTTCATGTTTTCATGAGACCAGCAGGTCATATGACATTTAAGGAGGTGGTTGACTGGTGTAAGTCTTTCATTGGGGACTACCCAGTGTTATTTATCAGAGATCATTTATACCAGGGTGACCAAAGAGCTTGGCAAAGTGCACAACCAATGCTGTACTCCAGGGAGAAGGGGATAATCTTATAACAACCAGCACAAAGTTAATTTTCAAGAGCCATAAGCAAGAAATTATACAATGATCTGCTCTCTTGCTCCAAGAGTGCAGATCAGCTCTCTGAGTGTTTGCAGGCCTCAAGCTGACCAATCTGATGGATGGGCATCGTGGTGTCATATCATTCTAGAAAGACTAAAGATAGGGCTGGAGAGATGGCTCAGTGGTTAGGAGCACTGACTGATCTTGCAGAGGACCCAGATTCTAATCCTAGCACCCACATGGTGGCTAAGAACCGCTTAGGCTGGGCATGGTGGTGCACGGCTCTAATCCCAGCACTCAGGAGGCAGAGGCAGGCGGATCTCTGTGAGTTCAAGGCCAACCTGGTCTATGTAGTGAGATCCAGGCTAGCTGGGACTAAAGGGAGACCCTGTCTCAAAAAGACCAAAAAAAAAATTAAAAAAAAAAAGACTAAAGATGACTTCACTCCCAACGTGGTGGTAGGGCTCTATGTTGGGCAGATAAGAGCTGAGGCTCTTTGTAGATTGGAGCAAAGCTTTTTTTAGCAAGGCTAAATTTGCTTACAGGAATTTCACAACCCCTCTAGCCAAGTAAGATGTGGTCAGGTGAGCCACTTGAGCCCTTCATTCACCAGCTGGCTAATTGGACTCTGCCCTGATGTCACCATATGCAGGGTGAGGGGCCTTATCAATACTTGAAGGAACCTCTGATAGTTCCCTCGTGATGTTCTCAGTGCTGCTTTAGAATGTCTATAAAAGGCAAGACTGATCACCTGGAACCCAGTAAGAGACCCTGATTATCCTCCTTGCGGGGGTCGTAGAGAGAGGAGGTGGTTGGCAAAGACCACCCTCTCCAGCTTCCTCACCACTGAAAATCTTCACTCTGTAGGCCCACAACGGAGTGGGGCTGGGGAGGGTAAGTGCGCAGCCGAACCTAAAGCAACCACGGCAGGGAGTCGAGTCAAAGTGTTACAGCTCAAAAACTCACTTTATTGCAAGCTCACAAAGGTTTATAAGCCGTGCTGGCTTCCCCACTCGGGCATATGTCTCTTCCCAACTGGTCTTTTTAGGAGGCTTAATTTACAAGTTCCTAATTAATCCAATCCCTTCCCTTCCTAGCATAGTCCCTAATTATCATGTTAGTACACGGAAGCTAGCCTTCCTTGCTCGGATGGGCGGGGGTTGGGTTCGCGAAACTCCACAGGCTTTCTTTTGTCCTACAGGCCCATCTTCTCAGCCATTCCATGCCATCACTCCTGATTGGTCCAAATCATTCTGTGTTCTCACTTTGCCTTCACAATGTATCTGGGGCCAGGTGTAGTTCCTGGGCAACCTTCTGCAATGAAGATCCTCAGTGGCTGTGTGTGCACAGTACAAAACCTACATGACTCATAGAAAGAACCCCCTATATCTTTCCAGCCCCACAATTAACTTTTAAGAAGATATTGCCACTGGATGTGGTGGCGCAGGCCTTTGATCCCAGCACACAGAAGGCAGAGGCAGGCATCTCTTTGTGACTTCAAGGCCAGCCTGGTCTACATACTCAGTTCCAGGCCAGCAGGGGCTACAGGGAGATTCTATCGCAAAAAGATTAAAAAAAAAAATATTGTCTTGAGTTGAATACTAACATTCTTCTGAGAGAAAGACATTAAAATGTTCTTCCCTTTCCTAACATTAGTGTAAGGCCAGTATTCACCTAGAATAATAGCCTTGCACAGTAGTGAGTGCAGAAGAATACAGAAGAAGCCTACTTATTCTTATGACTGCAGATTATGAACTTGCCTACAGAATTAAAAAGTAATGCCACTCTTAGGTTTTTTTTTTTTTTTTTTTTTTTGCTTTGGAGGCCTATTTTTAATAAAAATATGGCCTTTATATTAACTTACTAGGATTTGAATTATGCCCCCCTCCCCAATTTCTAAGTTGAAGCCCTAATTCCAATATGACTACTTTTGGAGGTAGGGCCTTTAATGAGATAATTAAAGTTAAATGAGATTATAAAATTGGGATCTTAATTTTGGTGCCCTGTGAGAAGAGACTCCCGAGTTGCACACGCAAGAAAGAGGCCATTCCATGACACTGTGAGAAGGCCGTTGTCTGCAAGCAGTTTTGTCAGAACTTGGGGAAGGCTTTGTTGTTTAAGCCGCTTAGTTGGTGGCATTTTGCAGTGGCAGACCACTCAGACCAATGCACCCAA
The DNA here is from genome assembly GCA_009823505.1 of Rhizomys pruinosus. Taxonomy (NCBI): domain Eukaryota; kingdom Metazoa; phylum Chordata; class Mammalia; order Rodentia; family Spalacidae; genus Rhizomys; species Rhizomys pruinosus. Next base: position 1,679,780 of record VZQC01013591.1, read on the forward strand.
CTTTATATGGATTTATTATTTTTAAGTGAATTAAATATTTAACATTGTCTCAGTTTTCATTCCTAATTATTGAGTCTGGATTTGATTTTATACCATAGTATTTACATGCTAATAAACTAGCTTGGTGCTGTTTCATGGTAAAAGACACAAAGTCCCTTTGGATCAGAAAGTTATTACTCATAGAGCAGTGAGTGGCAGGAAGATCAGCATATGCAGAGATCGCCTTTGACATCAAGCTCCACAGGGTTGATGCCGTATGGCTTGAATGTGATTACTAAGCTGGTTTGCTTCAAAGCCAAGCACCACTGGTAAGAAGAAAATCCATTGTATTTGTAGCAAGCAGGAGGCCAGCTTGCTGTTTGTTGTCTCAGGATTACCAGCTTCCTGCTCTTGCAGAGACCTAGCTCGAGTTCTGGAGCAGAAATGGTGGTCAATAACCATCTGGAGCTCCATTTCCAGATGTCCAGCACAGACACTGAGTGCACGTGGTACATGGACATACATGCAGCATACACACAAAATATAGATTACCACCTGGGCATGGTGGTACATGCTTTTAATCCCAGCACCCAGCACCCAGCACTCAGGAGACAGAGGCAATTGGATCTCTGTGAGTTGAAGGTCAGCCTGGTTTACATAATGAGTTCCAGGTCAGCTGGAGCTGCAGGGAGACCCTGTCTCAGACCAAAATAAATAAATAAATAAATAAATAAATAAATAAATAAATAAATAAAGGCTGGAGAGATGGCTCAGCAGTTAAGAGCACTGACTGCTCTTGTAGAGGACCCAGGTTCGAGTCCCAGCACCCACATGGTGGCTAAGAACCCTCTTTAAGGCAGTCTTGGTATCATGCACCTTTAATCCTAGCACTGGGGAGGCAGACAGAGGTGGATCTCTATGAGTTCAAGGCCACCCTGGTCTACAGAGATCCACCTGCCTTTATCTCCCAAGTGCTGGGATTAAAGGTGTGCGCCACCACACCCGGCTACTTTTTAACTATTTATTCCTTGGAAAATTTTGTTTGTTTTTGTTTTTCTAAAATATTTTATTTTTATTTTATGCATATGAGTATATTGCCTACATGTATATAAGTGCACCCATATCATACAATTCCCACAGAAGTCAGAAGAAGGCATTGGATCCCTGGAACTGGAGTTAAGGTTGGTTGTTAGCCACCATATGGGTCCTCTGAAAGAGCAGCCAATGCTCTTAACCTCTGAGCCAACTCTTTAGCCTTTTTTTTTTTTTTTTTTTTTTTTTTTTTTTGGTCTTTTTGAGACAGGGTCTCCATATAGCCCTAGCTGGCCTGGGTCACTCTGTAGAACAGGCTGGCCTCTGCCTCCTGAGTACTAGGATTAAAGGCATGTGCCTTTTTTTTGAGTCAGGGTCTTCCTGTAGCTCCAGATGGCCTGGAACTCACAGTGTAGACTAGGCCGGCCTCAGTCTCACAGAGTTCCAATAGCTTCTGTCTCCAGAGTGCTGAGATCAGAGATGTGCACCACCATGCCCAGCTGAAAAATTTGCATTTTAAACTATTAAATGCTAATAATGGGTACAGCAGCATGGTGGTGCATGCCTTTAATCCCAGCAGAGGAGAGACAGGCAGATCTTTGTGAGTTCAAGTCTAGCCTGGTCTACATAGTAAGTTCCAGGAGAGCTGGGGCTACAGGGAGACCATGTCTCAAAAAGACCAAAAAAAAAAAAGATGATTCTGTACCACTACATTGGGAAATGCACGTCTACAGACTTAAAACCCACTGTCACTAACAGCCTTGATGATTTGGGGCATGTTTTACTGTTATCAATAAGGGCCACAAAAGTGAAAAATGAAAAATCAGTTCATGTGTTGTGTATTTAAGATCCTAGTTTCTCAAGTGATTTTTATTTTGATATTATAGACTATAAGAACCTCTTTAGTAGTATGGGGAGGTAGTTCTCTAAAGAAATTTAGTGTTGGGGCTGGAGAGATGACTCAGTGGTTAAGAGCACTGGCTGTTCTTACAGAGGCCTGAGTCCAGTTCCCAGCATCCACACAGTTGCTAACAACCATCTGAAACTCCAGTTCCAGGGGATCTGGCTCTGTTTTCTGGCATCCGTGGGCACTGCAGGACATGGGTGCAGTTTCATGCGGGCAAAATACTTATACAAATAATTAAATACATAAATTTAAAAAAAGAAATTTAGTGTTTCATCATTGAACTATTTTTGGATCTTCTTAAAAGCACTGTAGATCTCTTAACTGGAAGTTACTTAGTACTGCCTCAAATTGTTTGGATCTAGAACCTTTTTTTTCCCCACATACGCCATGCTTGTGAAGGTCAGAGGAGCTGGTTCTCACTGCAGAGATCCCCTGCCGCTGCCTCCCAAGTGCTAGGATTAAAGGCCTGTGCCACCACACCCAGAAATTTCATTGTTTTTTAAAAAAAACTTGGCCTGTGCTGGGCCTGGTGGCATAGGCCTTTAATCCTAGCACTCAGGAGGCAGAGTCAGATCAATCTTTTTGAGTTCAAGGCCAGCCTGGTCTACCGAGTGAGTTCCAGGACAGCTGGGACTACAGGGAGACCCTGTCTCAAAAAGATCAAAAAAACAAAAAACAACTTGGCCTGGTTAGTTTTTTTTGTCGGTTGTATCTTCAGTATTATGGATATTGTTACTAACTTTATTTATTATGCATATAATTTCTTGTTACCACATCTCTTAGGAGAACACATTTAGGATCTGCTCCATAAGTTCCTGAGCCTTCATGTAGAAAAGCCATGCTGACTGCCAGGCGTGGTGGCGCACGCCTTTAATCCTAGCACTTGGGAGGCAGAGACAGGCGGATCTTTGTGAGTTCAAGGCCAGCCTGGTCTACAAGGCGAGTTCCAGGACAGCTGGGGCTACAGGGAGACCCTGTCTCGAAAAGACCCCCCCAAAAAAAGAAGAAAAAAAAAAAAGAAAAGCCATGCTGAAAAAAAAAAAGCCATGCTGCACATGTCAGCTGAGGATTGGTCCTTTCTGAGGTCCAACATTTTCTCCAGAGTTACTCTCATAAGAGACAGGACCACTGTGGCAGAGGAAACAGACACAACAAAGCAGGAAAAGATTTCTAGACTTTTAGTAACTCCTGAAAACTAATTTTCTTATGTAAGGAAAAGTTTGAGGACATTGACATTTGTCTTTCCCAAGCCCCCGGGGAGACTGACTACTCAGTTTGCCCAGTGTGTCTGCATTCCAGGCATCAAAGACTGCAGAAGTTCCACCTCATACCTTTACATGGATAGACATACGTGTAGCATATGATAGTACATCACACTTAGTATTTCTCGTTCTGTCACGAAAGAAGAATGGATACCGAGGTTGACAGCTACTGGTCTGTTACATACAGAAACAATAAAACCATCATCATTGATCTGTCTCAGGAACCTGCTGTCTTGAATTCTATTGACTAGCATAGGAAAGTTATGTGAAGACAAATCTTCTGTTACCCAGAATAGTATATTCTCATATAGCAGGAAAGGGGTGTTCTAATGCATGTGTGTATGTGTCATATATGTTTGAATGTGTGTCCACATGTGTATGCATGTGGAGACAAGAGGACATCCTTCCATGTCATCCCCAGGAAGGCTGTTCACCTCCATTGAGACATTGGCCTGAAGCTTACCAGGTAGGCTAGACTGGCTGGCCACTGAGCCTTGGGACCCTCCTATCTCTACCTCCCCAGCACTGTGCATTTTCTTTTGGGTTCTAGGGATCCAACATAGGCCCTCATGCTTGCAAGGCAAGTACATTACTGACTAAGCCATTCTCCCAGCCCTTAATATTCTTTTCATGTCTACTCCCAAAATCTTTTTTGAGTTCCGTTTCATATGGTAAATATAGTAAAGAACTGTATTGACCAATGGAACAAAACTGAAGATCCAAACTTGAGCACATATAATTTTACTCACCTCATATTTGACAAGGGGGCCAAGAAGACACAATGGAGCAAAGACAGCATCTTCAGCAAATGATGTTGGCAAAACTGGATCACCACTTGTAGAAGAATGAAATTAAACCCCTACCTCTCGCCCTGTACAAAAGTCAACTCCAGATGGATCAAAGACCTCAACATGAAACCCCAAACACTGAAGGCAACAGAAGAAAAAGTTGGCAGCAGCCTACAAGACATAGGTGTAGGAAAAGACAGCAGCTGCTCAAGAAATAAGATCGACAATTGACAAATGGGACCTCATTAAAAAACTTCTGTACATCAAAAGAAACAATCAAGGAAGTGAAGAGAAAACGTACAGAGTGGGAGGAAACCTTCACTGCAGATACATCTGACAAAGCATTGATTTCCACAATATATAAACTACTCAAAAAACAAAGAAGAAAGAAGACAAATGAATCACTCAAAAGATGGAGCAAAGAGCTGAACAGAGACTTCACAAGTGAGGAATTAGAGATGGCTAAGAAACATCTTAAAAAGTGTTCAACATTGCTAATAATTAAGGAAATGCAAATTAAAACCACTTTAAGATATCATCTCCAATAAGACTGCCTAGGATCAAGGAAACAAATGATACCAAGTGCTGGAGAAGTTGTGGGGAAAGGAGAACACTCATCCACTGCTGGTGGGAATGTAAACTTGTACAGACACTATGGAAAGCAGTGTGGAGAACCCTTGGAAGACTCAAAATGAGCTTATCACTTGACCCAGTCATACCACTCCTGGGTATATACCCACAGGACTCTTCTTACCACAGAGATACATGCACAGCTATGTTTATTGCAGCTCTGTTCACAATACCAAAAAGTTGGAACCAACCCAAATGCCCCTCAACTGATGAGTAGATAGAGAAAATGTGGTACATCTACACAATGGAGTTCTATGTAGCAGTAAAAAAAGACAACATCATGAACTTTGCAGGTAAATGGATGGAACTGGAAGATACTATGTTAAGTGAAGTAACACAGTCCCAGAAAAACAAACGATGAATGGTATCCCTCATCTGTGGATGCTAGCACCAATAACCTAGTTGTAAACATTTCTTGTTGGGAGTGATGCATATTGGAAAGAACACCAACACCAACAACAGAGGGGACTGCATCAAAGAACTGACTGAAAGGGTGAATCTGGTGGGGTGGGGGTGGGAGGTTGGGAGGGGGACAGGAGTCTGGATTCCATTTGTAACATAATCTTGTACAAAAGAAAATGTAAAACAATAAAAAAGAATAAAGTGAAGGGATGGAAAAAAGTATAAAAAAAAGTGTTCAACCTTGCTAATAATTAAGGAAATGCAAATTAAAACCACTTTAAGATATCATCTCACTCTGATAAGACTGGCTAGGATCTAGGAAACAAATGATACCAAGTGCTGGAGAGGTTGTACGGAAAGGGGAACACTCATCCACTGCTGCTGGGAATATAAACTCATACAGCCACTATGGAAAACAGTGTGGAGAACCCTTGGAAGACTCGATATGAGCTTGCCACCTGACCCAGTCATACCACTCCTGGGTATATACCCACAAGACTCATCTTACCACAGAGATACATGCACAGCCATGTTTATTGCAGCTCTTCACAATAGCGAAGAGCTGGAACCAATCCAAGTGCCCCTCAGCTGACAAGTGGATAGAGAAGAACTTTGCAGGTAAATGGCTGGAGCTAGAAGATATCGTGCTGAGTGAAGTAACACAGTCCCAGAAAACAAACGACGAATGGTATCCCTCATCTGTGGATGCTAGCACCAATTACCTAATTGTATGGCAAACTGAGCAACGTCAATGTGATCTGAAAACAACTGTGCTCTTATATTGTGAATCCCTTAAAAAAATAATAATGGGGCTGGAGAGATGGCCTAGCGGTTAAGAGCACTGACTGCTCTTGCAGAGGACCCAGGTTCGATCCCCAGCACCCACATTGCGGCTGAGAACCATCCTTAACTCCAGTTCCAGGGGAATCTGACACCCTCTTTTGACCTCCACACAGGTGCACAAACCTACATGTAGACAGTACATTCATACACATAATAAATAAAATAAATAAGAATTATAATAGATACATTCCCCATTTAACACCAGTAACAAATTCCTATTAACACCTCTCTGTTGGTTCTTTCTACCCTCTAGATTATCAGAACAAAGGGGCACGAGGCGGCATGTGTATACAGTTAAAAGGTGGGCTTGTTGACTTAGACTCCTTGGTTTCAATGCCTGGCCCCTTGGTCATTGATGCAGACTCAGCCTTCGGTTTGCAGAGTCCCATCTGACATGTTCCCAGACACACTCAGTTGTCTGTCACTACTGGGGTGGAGGGTGCTACTAAAGGCTGTTAAATATCCCACAGAACACAGGAAAGCTTACAACAAAATTATCTGACCCCAAATGTCACTAGTGTGGAGACCAATAGCCTCATTTCATCTGTCCATGCCTCTTCTTCATCCAAGAATTGGTGTTCATAATAGTATTTGTGCAGGGTGTGGTGGTGCACGCCTTTAATCCTAGCACTTGGGAGGCAGAGGCAGGTGGATCTCTATGAGTTCAAGGCCAGCCTGGTCTACATAGTGAGCTCCAGGCCAGCTAGGACTAAAGGGAGACCCTGTCTCAAAAAGACCAAAAAAAAAAAAAAAAGGAAAAATTTGCTTAAGGCCGGGCCGGGGAAAGCACGCCTTTAATCCCAGCACTCAAAAGGCAGAGTCAGGCGAATCTCTGTCAGTTCAAGGCCAGCCTGGTCTACATAGCAAGCTCCAGGCCAGCTGGGACTAAAGGGAGACCCTGTCTCAAAAATTAATAATAACAATATTTACTTAATTATTTTCATGTGGTTAAATGAGATAATTTACCCAGAACACTTAGGACAGTGCCTGGCACATGAGAGCTCAATTAATATAAGTTATCATCATCATTATCCCTAACAATCTGGACATTTAGTCTGAATTGAAGGAATATGCTGGTTGTCTGCTACCTATAGCCACACAGTCAGGGAAATTCATTTGCCTCTTTTCTGCATCTGAAGAAAATTTTTCAAGAGTGACACAATAGAGAATGAACCAGAAGCCTGATACAGAGTCAAAGAAGATAGTAGATAATGAGGAGACCACTAGCTAAGTTCCAAGAAAGCGATGCCCAATTCTATTCATATAAAATTTGTCACTTTTCATGGATAAGTTTTTGTTTTTGTTTTCTGAGACAGGGCCTCGCTATGTAGCTGAGGTTCACCTCCAAGTCACTGCGTACGTAGTCCAGGATGGCCTCCAACCCAAGATCTTCCTGATTGTAGGCATTGCTGTATCTCCCTCCTGCCTCTGTTGCTGTCTCTCTCCCTCTGCCTTTTACATCCTGTTTTGTTTTTTTTTTTTTTCTGTATGTGTATCAATGTACTGTCTGCATGCAGGTCTGTGCACCCGTGTCGTGCAACGCTGCGGAGGTCAGAAGAGGGTCTTGGATTCCCCTGGAGCTGGAGTTCTCCTGGAATTGGAGTTTCAGACGGTTCTCAGCCGCCATGTGGGTGCTGGGGATCGAACCCGGGTCCTCTGTAAGAGCGGTCGGCGCTCTTAACCGCTAGGCCATCTCTTACATCCTTTTATAAAGTTACACCTGTTTTCATGCCGGGCGTGGTGGCGCACGCCTTTAATCCCAGCACTCGGGAGGCAGAGGCAGGCGGATCTTTGTAAGTTCAAGGCCAGCCTGGTCTACAGAGTGAGTTCCAGGACAGCTGGGGCTATAGGGAGACCTTGTCTCAAAAAGACCAAAAAGAAGAAAAAAAAAGTTAGACCTGTATTCCTCTCCCGTATCTTTCAAGTTTCATCTTTTTACCTCTTCTCTAGATAGAAAAGACTTGGGAACTTACCATCAAGGTAACAGAAAGCATTAATCAGGACAATACATTGGGAGATCTGAAAATAAAAGCGATGCCACCATTTTTTTTATTCATGTACTAACCAAGTGAGTTCTGAAGTACTTTCTAAGTTTTACCTTGGGAGTCTATTAAGGAATCATGGAATAAGTGTGAGCACATCAAAAGTCTGAGCACACGTAGTAACAATAAGCTCAGTTGTATTGCAGTAATATTAATAATTTGTTTTAATTTTTCAAGGCAAATGCAATAGGCCGGAATGCTAAAACTGTTAGGGAATTTCTAGAAAAGAATTACACTGAAGAGGCCATTGCAAATGACAATGAAGCTATCAAATTAGCAATAAGAGCCTTGCTAGAGGTGAGTGATCTGGTAAGGAGTGTTCTGAAAACATGATCTCGTGTTCTTTACCCATTTTTTTTTACTAAACACATAATTTGTTGAGTTAGGTTTTTTTTTAATCTGTGTTTGTTTGTTTGTTTGTTTGTTTGTTTGTGGTGCTGGAGAATCAAAACCAGGACCTCACACACACGCTAGGCCCATGGTCTACTACTGAGATGGCCTAAAGCTAGCTGAAGAGATCTTACATGTACTTGTTCCACATTAGGTTGTCCAGTCTGGAGGCAAAAACATTGAACTGGCTATAATAAGAAGAAATCAGCCTTTGAAGGTAAGTTATTAACCAAAGTGGAAAAAAAATATCTGTAGTGTAGTTTGCCAAAAGTTAAATCATTACTGGCACCTATGAGTCACCATGTAAACGTGATATATCCACGTTACTCATTTCCTTGTGCTTGTTGAAGCTGTTGCCAACACCTGTCTGTGAAGACTTAGAGGCAGTGAGATCCCTGTTTAGACCTACCCATTTAGTTATGTGCCCAGGAGTACGAACCTCTACAGATCCTGTCTTCTGTGGGCTCATTCATTGCTAGCACTGCCCAGACAGCAGTTAACTGTTATGCTCCACTATGTCAAAGAACAGCCATTCTTTCTGATTGCTGGGGTTTTCTCCTGGTTCTGGGGATCAAACCCAAGGCTTTGTGTGTGATATAGGTACTGTACCACTGAGCTACATACTCAGGTCTATGTGTGGGCTTCCATCTTTTTCTCTTTTCATGTGAAAATACCTTGAGCCCCTTTCAGACTTCATTTTAATTCCTAGCATAGTAACCTTTACATACTTCTTGGTGCAAAGTCTAACATTACTTGTGTGTCTTTTGTGACCATTATGGATTAAACTAGGAGCTCAAAACAAGCCATTCAGAGCATTACGCTAGAGAATTCATTTGCTAAAAAGCCTTTGCTGTGTGGTTTACTGTTGGTCAAAGGGTAGAACTGTGTAACGGTTAAGTTTGCCAAATAGTTCTCTATAGCTGAGAATGTACAAAAGTACTCAAAGTATGCGAAGCTATATTCAAAATATATTTACAAGATTGGTTTTACATGTATTCTTTTTTAGTTTTAAGGAAAATAGAACGAAATATGTTAAATATAGTCTGGCCAGTGGAGATGTTCATATCTGAGTTTTGTCATTGCTTTGGCACCACTTTCCCAGTCTTTTTATTACTCATTTGGGACATGAGGATAGGATAGCAGGAGAGTTTCAGTAGAGACATGGGGACAGAGCAGTGGAGTTGCTCCTTGCATAGCTCCACAGAAATAACAGTGTAAACAGACTAGAGACATGAGCAGTAGGCTCAGTTGTCACCCTTCCTGGCATCTGACTATCTAGGGACAGATGCACCAAGACCTCAGAGGGTCCAAAGTTGCTGTGGTCATTCAGAGATGCTTCTTCAGCTGTATCACTTACTCACATACTCACACAAATAGGCATAGTTACGTAACAAGAGTAATGCCTGTATGTTTCATGAGTGGTAGAATGGTAGGTTGACTGGAATCAAAGTTACACTGTAGTTCCATATGGAAGTTTAGGATAGGAGTCGGGCATGGAGATGCATGCCTTTAATCCCAGCACTTAGGAGGCAGAGGCAGGCAAATCTCTGTGAGTTCAAGGCCAGTCTGGTCTACGTAATGAGTTCCAAGCCATCTGGGTCTACAGGGAGACCCTGTCTCAAAATGACCAAACACACACACACACACACACACACACACACACACACACACACCACCAACAACAACAGCAACGACAACAACAAAAACAACAGATATTAGCAACACACTAAAGGATCCAGTAGAAATCTAAAACAACAAAATGGTAGTTAAGAACCACAGAGAGCTGGGCATGGTGGTGCACACCTGTAATTCCAGCACTCGGGAGGCAGAGGCAGGTGGATCTCTGTGAGTTCAAGGCCAACCTGGTCTACAGAGCAAGCTCTAGGCCAGCTGTCTCAAAAAGACCAAAAAAAAAAAAGAACCACACAGAGAGATGAGAGAATATTTTTTTAAATGAAACATTAGGAAAACCCCAAATGTTCCTGGAAGTCAAGAATATAATGAGCCAGAATGAAAAAGTCAATAGAAAAATTACAATTAAAAATAAAGGTGAATTGGGGGCTGGTGGTATGACCTAGCGGTTAAGAGCGCCGACTGCTCTTGCAGAGGACCTGGGTTCGATTTCCAGCACCCACATGGCAGCTAAGAACCATCTTTAACTCCAGTTCCAGGGGAATCCGACACCCTCTTCTGACCTCTGAAGCATTGCCCAATACGGGTGCACCAACTTACATGCAGACAGTACATTCATACACAGAAAAAATAATAAAAATTAAAAAAAAATAAAGGTGAAGAGAGGTGGCTTAGCAGAGAAAGGCATTTCCCCCATCCTGAAAACAGTTCCATCCCTGGGACCCAGATGGTGGGAGGAGAGAGCAGACTCCTAGAGTTGCCCTCTGATGTCCCTCACACATGTGCTGTGACACGCATGTGCATGCACTCATGCACACTCTGATGTCCCTCACACATGTGCTGTGGCACACATGTGCATGCCCTCATGCACACTCTCTGCCTCCTTCCTTCTCTCTTCCTCCCTCCTTCCTTCTTCTCTCTCCCCTTCCTTTTCTATCATCTCTACCCATAAAACATGAGAAAATAAAAAATTTTTAAATCAAGGAAATCTCAGGCAAATCTAGAGAACTATAGAAAAAGATTAATTATAGTCAGGCATAATGGTGCACACATTTATTTTTTTTTAATTTTTTTTTAATTATTTATTTATTTATTTATTTATTTATTTATTTTTGTATGTGTATGAATGTACTGTCTGCATGCAGGTCTGTGCACCCGTGTCGTGCAATGCCGCGGAGGTCAGAAGAGGGTCTCGGATTCCCCTGGAACTGGAGTTCTCCTGGAATTGGAGTTACAGACGGTTCTTAGCCGCCATGTGGGTGCTGGGGATCGAACCCAGGTCCTCTGCAAGAGCGTCGGTGCTCTTAACCGCTAGGCTATCTCTCCAGCCCCATGGTGCACACATTTAATCCCAGCACTTGGGAAGCAGAGAGAAGTGGATCTCTGAGTTCCTGGCCAGCCCGGTCTGCACAATGAGTTCCGGGTCAGCCAGGGCCACATAGTGAGACTCCATCTCAAAAGAAAAAAATACTACCAAGAACAACAAAACAGGTGTGACAGTGCACACCTTTAGTCCCAGTATTCTGGAGACACAAGCAAGTGGATCTCTGTGAGATCAAGGCCAGCCTGGTCCGTGTAGTGAGTTCTAAGCTGGCTGTGGCTTCAGGGAGACCCTGTCCAAAAAACAAACAAACAAACAAACAAAGCAAAGCAAAGCCTATAATATAGAAAGAATAAAAATGAACACAGAAATAGTAGAGGGGGCCTGGAGAGATGGCTCTGTGGCTAAGAGTGCCTGCTGCTTTTACAGAAAGACCAGAGTTGGTTCACAACTGCCTGTGTCATTCTTGCTCTGGAGGGTCTGATACTCTCTTCTGGCCTCCTTGTGCTCCTACATGGATGTGTAAATACTACATATACACACACATGCATATAAATAAAAATCATCTTCTTAACATATTTTTTGCTTTATTTTTACTTTATGTGTATGTGTGTATTGTGTATGTAGTAAGTGCACCCATGTCGTGTGGTGCCAGCAGAGGACAGAAGAAGGTCTCGGTTCCCCAGGAACTGGAGTTACAGACAGTTGTTAACTACCATGTAGGTGCTGGGAATCAAACCCAGTTCTTCTGCAAGAACAGTGAGTGCTCTTAATTGCTGAGCCATCTCTCCAGCCCATCTGTTTTGTTTTGTTTTGTTTTGTTTTGTTTTGTTTTAACAAATAGTATAGGACAGTATCCTATAACTATGGGACATGTGAGTTACCAGCTGTTAACGAGTGAGAAATGTTCCTCCACAGGTGTTTCATCAAACAGTTTCAGAACATCAGGGTCTGGGGTCAAGAAAACATACTGTGCAAGTACTAGGAAGCCAGAAGTTAATATCTGAGATGAGGGAAAGAAGAAACTAACAGCAAAAGCATATGTTTAGGAATAGGAAGTATCGGGAGGAGCATCCGGAAGGCTGACTGTGCTGCTGAGGAGCGGATGGGGGTCCTCAGTGAGGTGGGATGCAGCAGAGCAGGGAGCCATTGGATTTTGTCTCAACTTCTCAGCGCTAGTGGATCATTTATAATTATGTTCGTGTAGCACAAGGGGGGATGTTAGCCAGATGTAGCTGGATCTCTCGATAACTTGGAAATGCTTATGCAGTCCACCCAGACCTCATTTTGAAAGACCTTCTTGGATTTTTAAGTAATGTCATCCCACTTTGTTCAATTTTTATTGGAATATAATGATTTATTTATGTGTCTGAGGTTTTTTTTTTTTTTGGCACTAAACTGTGAATTATTTAATGTCAGGCAAGAACTGAATTGTCACAGTTTGTTTTCGGAGCCCAGGGGCCTCCGAGTGAATGGGTAACATGCAAACTCACTTCATAGTGTATTCAGATAAAATCTTTTACACTGCTTATTAACAAGATAGGTTTTCTGACACGTTAATGGAATGAAAAAGATTCTGGAGTTGAAAGAGAAATCAGCTATTTTTTAATATTGATTTATTTTTGGTTTCTGTCTGTGTGTGTGAGCACATGCATGCAGGTGAGCAGAGGCTGGGAAAGAGCATCAGGCCCCTTGGAGCTGGGCTGACGCTGGCTGTAAACACCTGACATGCTGGGAAACAAACCCCTGCCCTCTGCCCAGTGCTCTTAACACTGAGCCAGTTCTACAGCCCCAAACTAATTTTTAATCCTTCAATTTTTGTCCAAATAAATTAATTTCGTGAATCTCAGCCTCTTTTTATGTAAAGTCTGGCGGACTAATTGCTAAAATTTCTTCATTCTTTTCCAGCTTTGAAAATTTGCATTCCTATAAAGTTTATTATTGGTTTCCTGAATGTTTCTTTATTCAATTAATTTAGATCTCCCTGTATAAATTTCTGAACTTCAAATAGTTTTATACAGAAGTCATGCAACTTTTGATCTAGTTTTGAGTATTATAATAGAAAGTCAAAATTGCATTTCAAATTCATAGAAGATACAAACTGCTTTCTGCTTAGTAAAGGAGACATAAACAAAGCATTGTGATTTGTCTCAGGCCACCTGTTTGGCTGTTCTATGAGCTGGTAAAAAATCATTGTATTAGTTCCTTTTTTCATGGCTGTGACAGAATACCTGACAAAAGGTACTTGAGGGAGGAAGAATTTATTTTGGTTCATGGCTTTGAGGCCATGTGGTTCATTGTGGAGAGGAAGCATGGTGCTAGGCTGCTCCACAACAGCAGGACCCTTGGCTATAACTCCTTTCTCACTTCATCACATGGTCCCTGGAATGAGAAGCAGAGATGGGACAGGAAGTGGCACTGGGCACAAACCCCAAGACCCACCTTACCAAGGTTCCCCCACCTTCCAGATAGAAGCACCAGACAGGAGCCTGTGGAGAAGGGGACATTTCACATTCAAACTGTAACAGTAAACTTATCAGAGAAGCACATGGTAGAATGAAGTAGAGGGAGTTCAGTAATTACCTATTTACTCTAAAATAAGCCCTGCATACATGTTTTCAAAGTTATGGTACATACATAGGACATTCAAGGCAGTACACATTCTGCACTGTGATGACACCAGAAATGTCGGAGAACTAGTCTTGATCTATGAATATGCACTGTTTCCCATCCTTTGAAGCATCTTACTGTGTATCTGAAGTTATGCAAGTTACAGTAGAAATGGTCACATATTGGTATAAATGAAAATTAATTTAAAAACATTTCTTCTTTACAGATGTTTAGTGCCAAAGACATTGAATTTCAAGTAACCGAAATAGAAAAGGAAAAGGAGGAAGCAGAGAAGAAAAAATCAAAGAAGTGAACCTAATTCTTGGGACACTCCTGGAAATGGTTGACATTCTGTTGTGAAACTTGGAATTCCTTAGTGAGGCTTTAATAAAAGTGTTCATTGGGATATAGCATTTAGTCCTTTATGGGCATCTTTGAGCATGCCAGGTTGGTTGTTGTCTTCAAACATAGGTTAATGTGAATATTTTAAAGTCCTCAATTCGATATAAGCCCCAGATTTTTTGTATGAAACTTGCCTGCTATATTGTTTTTTTTTTTCATATAAGCAAAATTTAAGAAAACTTTATTTTAAAAATTAATAATTACATGAAGTTTATGTATTAACTGTTACTTAAGAAGCTAGATGTCTCAAATAAACCAAATATAATATTGAGCTGCATTTCTTGGTGAATAGTAAGAATATGGATGTGTTGGTAAGTTTTCGAAATGTCAGAAGCCATGTATGCTGATTGAGAGGTTGAAGCAGAAGGATTGTAAGCCACACACTGTGATAGATGGTAAGGTACAGTGATAAGAATAAACTGTATCTTTTTAATTTTTTTTTTTTTTTTTTGAGACAGGGTCTCAGGCCAGGAGTGGTGGCATATGCCTTTAGTACCAACACTAGGGAGGCATAGGCAGGGATGGATCTCTCTGAGTTCAAGGCCACACTGGTCTACAAAGGGAGTTCCAGGCCAGCTGGGTCTACAGAGAGACCCTATCTCAAAAAGACCAAAAAAAAAAAAAAAAAAAGGATAGGGATAGGGATAGGGTCTCATGTGTACCCGGTTGGCCTCAAACTCCCCACATAGCCAAAGGATGACAAACTCCTGATCTTCCTGCCTCTAGTGCTGGGATTACAGGCATGTGCCACCATGCCCAGCTAGACTCAGTTTCTGTCCTTGTTACTATATTGTAGAAAGACAAGCAGTACAGCCCAGTGATTTAATCTACATTTGGAATTGGTGTTATGAAACTGCACTGTCTTCCTTCTAGTCTTGAGGCTCTGTAGGAGATTTAGGGTTCTGTTCCAGATTATCCTCATCTCTGTTCCCCCAGCTTGCCTGTGATTATGACTTAATAAATGCTTGCAAATTCATTAAATTGTAATTGTCTCCTTTAAAATACCAAATAGGGCCGGGCGTGGTGGCGCACGCCTTTAATCCTAGCACTTGGGAGGCAGAGGCAGGCAGATTTTTGTGAGTTCGAGGCCAGCTTGGTCTACAGAGTGAGTTCCAGGACAGCTGGGGCCACAGGGAGACCCTGTGTCAAAAAGACCAAAAAAAATAAAAAATAAAAAATAAATAAAATACCAGATTGGGGCTGGAGACATGTCTTAACAGCCATTGCTGCTTTTCTGAGGACACAAATTCAGTTCCTGGCACCCACCTCAGGTGGCTCACAACCACCTACAACTGTAGCTCCAGGAGATCCAATGCTCTTTTCTGCTCTATGGCCACCAGCATGCAGGTGGTTCACACACACACACACACGCGCACACACACATGCGCACGCACACACACACACACACACACGCATAGCTGTGTATGGTGTCACACATCTTTAATTTCAGCACTCAGGAGGCAAAGGCAGTGGGATCTCTGTGAGTTCAAGACCAGCCTGAGGAGCTAGAGAGATGGGTCAGTGGTTAAGAGCACTGACTGCTCTAGCAGAGGTCCCCGGGTTCAATTCCCAGCACCCACATGACGGCTAAGAACCATCTCTAGGAGATCTCCCAAGAACAGCTGAAGCAAGCGCAGGTAGGTAGGTAGGAGCTGGGTGCTTCAGCAAGGCTGATTGTTGTCTGACTTAATCTAGTTAATCTGTTAATCCAGTTGTTTTTGGCTTAATTGGCTTTTGTGGCTGTGGGGGCGGAGTTATCCTCCCAGCTGGTATAAAAGGTAGGGTTGTGTGAGTCTTGAGATCTGAGATCTCCCAAGACCAGCTGAAGCGCAGGTACCGGGGCACAGGCTAAAAAACCCCACCACCACCCTACCCCCACCAACTGGGATTACGAAGGCATCTGGAGGAGGCAAGCAAAGCAAGCCTTCAACACAGTGAAGAGGCATTTGAGACTCACATTGGAATACAGGCAAGGAGAAGCCCATATACCAGGAACATGAAGAAGAGACAACACAGGAAAGGGGCAGGATAATCCTGCACCAAGCTCTACGAACCCTATGCAAGAATCCTACAGTGGGATCCCCCTGGGGATGGCCCAGGACACAGATATCAGAAACACAATTGGGAACATACTTAAAGGACTACAAGATTATAAAGAGCAAATCAAAGAACTAAGAAAAGAGAATGAAGACCTAGAGAGAGAGAATGACAAACTCCAGAAGGAAGTAGAAACACTGAAAAGATCCCATGCTGAAAAAGATAAGGAAACCAACCAGTGAAGCAAAGAGCTACAGGAAGAGATTGAGAAGCTCCAAAATGAAGTAGAAATACTAAAGAAATCCAGAAGACAAAATGAAAAAGGAAATCAAACACTCATCCAATCAAGAGGAAAGGAATGGAAAAAGCCTCAGAAGCAGAATGGAGGAAGCAGAACAAAGAATATCAGACCTGGAAGACAACACAGAACAACTAAAAACCTCAAGGAAAGATTATGAAAAATTTTTAAATACACAAAAGTGGAACAACCAGGAACTGTGGGACACTATGAAAAGATCAAACCTCTGCATCATAGGAATAGAGGAAGGAGAAGAATCCCAAGAGAATGGTATTGATCAGATCTTCAACAGAATAATAGATGAAAACTTCCCCAAACTAAAAAAAGACAAACCAATACCAATACAAGAAGCACATAGAACTCCAAACAGACAAGATCAGAAAAGAAATTCTCCACGCCACATCATAGTTAAAATGCTAGACACCCAAAACAAAGACAAAATAGTTGAAGGAGAGTGGTGACATGGGGCAGCCTTCTGAGTTCCTATCTTCAAAGGGAATGTTTTCTGTCATTTCCCCATTCAAGATGATATTGGCTGTGGGTTTTCCTGTATATGGCTTTTACATTGAGGAATGAGCCCGCCAATCCAATTCCTTCTAGTACGTTAATCATGAAGGGATGCTGGATTTTGTCAAAGGCTTTTTCAAGCATCAAGATTGAGATAGAGTGGTTTTTGTCTTTCATCCATTTATGTGTTTCGATGTTATTTGATTTTATATGTTTTGAACAGCCCTGCATCTCTGGTATGAATCCAACTTGGTCATGATGGAATATCTTCTTGATGTGTGTCTATATGCGATGGGGTGGCCAGTGATCACTGATGTTAGAAATTTTGGCATCTGGGTTCAGTAGGGAGATGGGTCTATAATTCTACTTTTTAGTTGTATCTTTGCCCTGGTTTTGGTACAGAGTGATGCTGGGGCTTCATAGAAGGAATGTGGGGGAATTCCCTGTTTTGGTGAATTCTTCGAATCAGATTTCAGTAATAAGGGTTGGAGGTCTTTGTTGAAATGTTATTATAGATTCTGCATTCGGCCATGTCAAACCGTCTGGGCCTGGGCTTTTTTTTCGTTGGGAGGTTTCTTATTACACTTCAATTTCTTCATGTGGTAGGGTCTGTTTAAGCTGTCAAACTCTTCTTGGTTGAAAAGCTTGGGTGATTCCCAGGATTGCAGATATTCAACCATTTCTTCCTAGGGGGTTTTCGTTTTTTTTTTTTTTATTGTATTATTTATTTATTTATGTATTGTAAACAAATCTAGACCGCCTTGTTCCCGCTCAGTCGCCCCCACCCTGCCAGAGTTGGTGCATTCTGCCAAACATGGCTTTCATCTCTCTTATCCTTTCTCAATATTTTCCATGGGACGTTGACGGTTTTTGAGCAGAAGTTCACTGTTTCAGTCAGTTCTTGATGCAGTATTTTCTGTTGTTTGTTGTGGTTTCCAAAATGCATTATGTCCAACGGCTTTGTACAGAAGCTCAGGGGGCCCCTACACAAGAAATACTTTTAACACGGGGTAATTGGCACGAGATCCACAGATGAGTGATACCATTGTCGTTTGTTTTTTTCTGGGACTGTGACTGGTCACTCAGCATGAGGTCCTCGAGCTCCAGCCATTTTCCTTTCCAAAGCTCATGATGTCGTCTTTCTTTAACTGCTCTGCATGAGAACCCTCCCATTGTGTAGATGTACCCCACATTTTCTCTATCCATTTCGTCAGTTGAAGGGGCATTTAGGGTTGAGGGTAGCTCGGTGGAGATGGTGGGCCAACGGGTACAAGGGCGAGCGATAGGGGGTATATCATGATGAGCGTAGAGTCAGGGGGTGGAGAGGAGAGATCACTGGGCCGAGATGGGGGGGGATGCGATGGAAAAATAAACATGGCCCGTGCAAGGAGACGGGAAGAAGCTTTGGCTATGGGGGGAAAGGAGTAAGTCGTGAGGGGACATGCCCAGGAGTGGTAGGGCTGGGTGGGGCGGGACTCGCGGGGGCAAGGGTGCAAGTCCAAAGCGGCCAAGGGTTCCCACCGGCTGCAAGAGTGGGGCGGGACGAGGGTTAAAATTCCCACCAGCAGGGAGGAGGTGCCCCTGTCCCCACAACCGCGCCAGCACGGGGGAGCAGGGGGGGGCTTGAGCCGGCCAGGGTACTGGAGTAGAATGATATCTGAAAGGGGTGTTTGATGTGGCATTGCCTGAAGGATTAGTGATGGTGAGCAGGGTCGTGAGGTTTTCCGGCGCAAGACAGCCTCGAAGGCTCGCTTGTGAAGTCTCGGTTCAGGTCTTTACTCCAGCTAGGAGCGGGGCGTTTGGGGGCTTGTTCGGGGGGTGTGAGGAGGTGTAGAGATTCGAGGAAAGCAATGCGTTGTCAGAATGTATGCATCGGAAGGTTTCCTCCCACTCGGTGGGAGTTTCCTCTTCACGGCAGGGTGATCTTGTGAGTGACAGAAACCTGTTGAGTTTTGAGGGGTCCCATTGCAAGATTGTGACCAATGAATTCTGTGTGCGTCGTGCGGCTGAGGTAGGAAGTCGTATCCCGTATGCCATGTTGTAGGAGCTGCGTGCCAACGTTTTCATTAACGCACCCTTTCAGAGATGTTTGGGGTGGTCAGGGTTGGGTCTTATGATCCATCGGACGTGACTTTGGTAACAGGGAGAGGTAGGGGGGAAGTCAGTTCTTCTCAAGTGGTGAATCCAGTTGTGCCAACACAAACGTGCGAAGATGCTGTGTCTTTCGTCATGTGGGTCGTTTTGGCCCTCCGCTTTGTCAAATAGAGGTGGTTGGCTTGAAATTGTATAGGTGCTTGAGTTTGAGATCTGGTGTTTGTTCCATTGACAACAGGTCTGTGTTTTGTCACAGTACCAGACGCTGTTTTATGACATGACCTTAGTATAGTTTAAGAGTCTGGTAAAGCACCGCCGCTGTGTATGTCGTCTTTTCAATCAGGTTGACCTTTGGCTAATCAGGTCTTTTGTTTTTCCCAGATGAATTTAAGGAACTTTGTTTCAAGCCTGTGAAGAAACTCTTGGGGATTTTGATTGGGATGGCAATAAATCGAACAGGAGTTTTGGTATAATGGACATTTTACAATTGTTAATTTCCCAATCATGAGCAGGGAGGTTTTTTCCATCTTCGATGTCTTCTTCTCATTTCTTTCTTTAGGGGTTTAAATTTTGTTGTAAGGATCTTTGGGTCGTTGGTAGGTGTTTTTCCTAGGTACTTTTATTGTTTTTGAGGGCTATTGTGAGTGGGAAGGTCTCTTTGAATTCCTTTTCTCCATGTGCTTGTTCTTGGTGTAAAGAAAGGCCATTGAATTTTTTAGGTTAATTTTTGTATCCTGCCACTTTGGCTGAAGCTGTTAATCATCGGTTGTTTTCTAGTAGTTTTTCTGGTGGAGTTTTTTTTGATCTCTTAATAAACAATCAGTATCATCAGCAAATAGGGATAGTTTGACTTCCTCTTTTCCAATTAGTACTCCTTTAATTCCTTTTCTTGCCTTTATTGCTCTAGCAAGTGTTTCAAGCACTATATTGAAGAGAGAGTGTGACAGGGGGCAGCCTTGCTAGTTCTACTTTAAAGGGAATGTTCTGTCATTTCCCCATTTAGGATGAATTGGCTGTGGGTTTCCTTATATGGGGCTTAAAAATTACATTGAGGAATGATCCCTCCAATCACATTCCTTCCTAGACATTTAAACATGAGGGATGCTGGATTTTTGTCAAAGGCTTTTTCCAGCATCAATTGCGAATGATGGTGTGGGTTTTTTGTTTCTGATCCGTTTTGTTTGATGATGTTCTGCTTTGTATGTTGACCATCCCTGCATCTCTGGGAAATGAATCCAACTTGGTCAATGATGGTGTCTTCTGATGTGGGTCTGTATGCGAATTTCCCAGTATCCTGTTTAGATTTTGGCATCTGTGTTCATGAGGGAGAAGGGTCGATATAGTTCTCCTTTTTGGTTTATCTTTGCTGGTTTTGGTAATAGATTGATGTTGGCTGCATAGAAGGAATTTGGGAGAGTTCCCTCTGATTTTATACTTCTAAACAGTTTCAGAAATAATGGTTTGTAGGTCTTTTTTGAAATGTTTTATAGAAGGCTGCTGTGAAAACCGTCCTGGACCTGGGATTTTTTGTTAGTTGGGAGTTTTCTGAACTCCTATATTGTTCTTTTCTTCATATGTTATGGTCTGTTTAAACTGCTGGCCTCCTCTTGGCCAAGCTTTGATGAGTCCCAAGATTTCAGAGATTCATCCATTTTCTTCTAGATTTTCAACTTGGTAGAAGATAGGTGCTTGTAATATTCCCATAATAATTGTCTGGATCTTTTGTTCCTTGTCCGTTGTGATATTCCCCTTTTCATCACAGATTTTACTGATGGGGGAGTTGTTT
Source organism: Rhizomys pruinosus (assembly GCA_009823505.1). Lineage (NCBI taxonomy): Eukaryota > Metazoa > Chordata > Mammalia > Rodentia > Spalacidae > Rhizomys > Rhizomys pruinosus. Next base: position 1,700,742 of record VZQC01013591.1, read on the forward strand.
CCTGTTCCTTTTTTTGTTTTTGTTAACTGGGCTAGAGGTCTGTCCTATCTTGTTTATAATTCGTTCAAAGAACCAACTTTTGGCTTCATTGTTTTTTTGTATTGTTTTTCTTTGTTTTCTAGTTCATTGATTTCTTTCTGCGCTGATTTTTTTGTTTATTTTGTCTTATCCGGTTGTGCTTAGGGTTCATCTGGTTGTTGCCTCTCGAGTGCTTTTAGCTGTAGTGGTAGATCATTCACTTGTGCCTCTTTCTTTCCTGTTTTCCAAGGTAGGCACCCAGGGCTATAATTTCCCTCTTAGGACTGCTTTTAAGGTATCCCATAATTTTGTTGTGTTGTTATTGTCATTGTCCATTCAGTTCCAGGAATGTTTTTTATTTCTTTCTTTATCTCTTCCTTGACCCGTTCCTTATTCAAGAGTGTGTCGGTTAGTCTCCAGGTGTTCTTGTAGGCAGGAGGGCGTGTCCTGGTGTTGATGTTGAGGTCATTCAGTGCACTGTGGGCTGACAGGATGCATGAAATTAATTTCAATCTTTTTTTTGATTTGTGGAGGTTTCTTCGGTGTCCCAGGATGTGGTCGAGGATTTTGGAGAATGTTCAGTGGGGGTGGCTGAGTAGAAAGTGTATTCGCTCGTATTAGGAGGATGTCGGTAGCTGTCTATGAGGTCCTTGGTGTATCATATCATTCCAGTTCCAGATAGTCCCTCTCTCTCTGTTTTAGTTTTTGTCCTGTTGACCTATCCAAAGGACTCGATTGGGGTATTTGAAATACTCCCACTATGAGTGTGCTGGGGGTAATCTGACTTGTGGTATCCTGGAGATTGTCTGTTATAAGTTTGGTTGGCACCAGAATTTGGGGCAATATAAAATTTCATAATTGTGAAATCTTGTGGTGGATTGTTCCTTTGATGAAATGAATAATGGCCTTCTTTGTCTTTCTGATTCCTTTTACTTCGAATCTATTTTGATCCGATATAAACATAGCACAACTGCTTTCTCTTTTTTGTACATTTTCTTGAATATTTTTTGTCCATCCCTTCCCTTCGTTAGTTGGTGCCTGTATCTTGAAGTAAGATGTGTTTCCTTTGCAGAACAGCATATCGATGGATTCTGTTTCCAAATCCATTCTCCCAGTCTCATGTCTTTGATTGGGGAACTTTAGTCCATACTATATTAAGTTATGTACTGATAGGTTTGTGTTGCTTCCTTTTGCCTATTATCCATCTGCGTTTTGATTTAGGTTTCTACTCTCTGCAGTTAATGCTTTTATTGAGTTACTCTTTCTAGTGCCTGGGGATGGTTGCTCCCTTTCTTCTGTCTCTTTGGATTGCTTCAAAGTTATTTCCTCTGAAGGGTTGTTTTCCGGACATGTATTCTTTCAAGTTGTTTGTCATGGAAGATTTTCCTCCTTCCGAGAAGATAATTTAGAAATGGGTTACTAGTAACAGGGGTAGAGAGGAAGGAAAGTAAATAGGATACCACAAGGGGGGGGGAGGGCATGTGCTGGTAGAACCTGCGGCAATGCTAACACTGGGAATGGCTTTGCTCCAGGTTCTTCTTGCCTTCATCGGTTTGCTGTGATTGCGAAAGTTCGTTTGGGTTTATTAACATATAAGCTTAGGTTCCCCATAAGTGTCACTTGTTGTTTTTCTCTTGTCGCTGTTAAGAATTTTGCTTTGTTTTGGGTGTCCAGCATTCTAATAATATATGGGTGGCGTGGAGAATTTTCCTTTTCTGATCTTTCTGTTTGGAGTTCTATGTGCTTCTTTGTATTGTTTGATTTGTCCTTTGTTTAGTTTGGGGAAGTTTTCATTTTTTATTATTCTGTTGAAGAGCTGGTCAATACCTTTCTCTTTGGGATTCTTCTCCTTCCTCTATTCTCCTATGATGAGGAGGTTTAATCTTTTCCATTAGGTGTCCACAAGCCCTGTTGTTCCATTTTGTGTATTTTAAATTTTTCATAATCTTTCCTGAGGTTTGTTAGATTTGTTCTGTGTTGTCCTCATGGTCTGATATTCTTTGTTCTGCTTCCTCCCATTCTGTTCTGAGGCACTTTTTTCATTCCTTCCTCTTGATGATGGTGTTTTAGGGTTTGATTTCTTTTTCATTTCCTCTTATTTTTTTAGTTTTTTTTTTCTTTTTGATTTTTTTTTTTTTTTTTTGACTCTTTTTGGAGCTTCTTTTTGTTTGCTGGTTGGTTTACTTTTCTGTTTCAGCATGGATCTTTTCAACAGTGTTTCACTTCCTTCGGAGTTTGTCATTCTCTTCTCTCTCAGTCTCTCTTCTCTTTTCTTTCTTAGTCTTTAATTGTTCTTTATGATTTGTAGTTTCTTTAAGTATGTTTCCATTGTGTTTTGATGTCTGTGTCCTGGGGCATCCCCGGGGGGATCCCAGCTGCAGGAGTCATCCATAGGTGTTGGTAACAGTTGGCGTGGGAGTATCCTGCACCTTTCCAGTGTAGTCTCTTTCTTGTGACCTGGCATATTGGCTTTCTCCTTGCCTGTATTCCAAGTGTGAGTCCTGAATGCCTTTCACGTGTTGAGGCCGTTTTTTGCTTGCCTCCTTCAGATCCTCTTGTAATCTCAGTTGGCAGGGGGGGGGGGCTGGGGCAACCTGCCGCTGGCTAAAGAGATCTCAAAATCTCAAGAGTCACACAAGGTGCCTTTAATTACCGGCTGGGAGGATAACTCCGCCCCCACAGCCCTAATTCTATCAAGCCAAAGACCACACCTTTAATTTCCCAGCTGGGGGGTAACTCCAACCTCACCGCCACAAAAGCCAATCAAACCAAAGACAGCAGACCAACGATCAGCAATCACTCGCCAAGGCAACCCAGTTTGCCTACCTGTCCCCGTCTCCTGCCGCTGGGATCAAGAGATCTCAAATTTCAAGAGTCACACAGCGTGTCTTTAATACCGGCTGGAGGATAACTCCGCCCCCACACAGCCATAGATCTAATCAAAGCCAAAGAACAACCTTAATCCCAGCTGGGGGGATACCTCCAACCGCACAGGCCACAAAGGCCAATCAAACCAAAGACAGCAGGACGAAACGATCAGCAATCAGCTCGCCAAGACACCCAGTTCCTACCTGTCTTCCCTCTTCTTCTGCCCCGCTCGCTGGCTCAGAGATCTCAAATCTTCAAGAGTCACACAAGCGTGTCCTTTAATACCGGCTGGTAGATAACTCCGCCCCCAAAGCCACTAGATCTAAATCAAGCCAAAACCACACCTTAATCCCAGCTGGGGGAGAACTCCAACCTCACACCACAAAGAGCCAATCAAACAAAACAGCAGGACCAAACGTCGGCAATCAGCTCGCCAAGGCACCCAGTTCCTACTTGCTCTCCTGCTCTTCCTGTCCGCTGGTGCTCAAGAGCATCCTCTTCTCTGGTTTTCAAACTTGGTAGAGTATAGGTTTTTGCACGTATTCCCGGATGATTTTCTGGTTCTTTTCCTTGTCCGTTGTTGATTTCCCTTTTCATCACGGATTGTCTTGGAGTTGTTTCTTCTTTCTTTGGTTAACTGGGATTCGACAGGGCATATTTGTCTGTTTACTTTCAAAGAACCAACTTTGGATTCAACTGATTTTGTGTTTCTTTGTTTCATTCTTTGTTTTCTGCTTTGATTTTGGTTATTTCTTCCTGTCTGTTGATTTAGGGTTCATCTGTTGTTGCCTTCTCAAGTGACGTTTTAGCTGCAAGTGTTAGATCATTCACTTGTGCTCTTTCTCGTTTTTCTAATGTAGATACCTAGGGCTATAACGCTTCCTTGCTTAGCGGAGCTTGCTTTTTTTTTTTTTTTTTTTTCTTGGTTCAAGACAGGGTCTCCCTGTAGCCACCAGCTGTCCTGGTAACTCACTCTGTAGACACAGGCGGCTTTGAAGTTCCACAAAGATCTGCCTGCCTCTGGCTCCAAGTGCTACGGATTAAAGGCATGTGCCACCTTTTAAGGTTCCATAGCTTTTGTTTGTGTTGCATTGTCCATTCAGTTCCAGGAATGCTTTCTCTTCTTTATCTCTTCCTTTACCTCATTTCATTATTCAAGGAGTTGTGTATTAGTTTCCATGTGCTCTTGTAGATAAAGGGCTTATCCTGGTGTTGATTGTTGAGCTTATTGGCCACTGTGTCGGATTAGAATGCATGACATTATTTCTAATCTTGTTGTTTTGTGGAGTTTTTCGTCTGTGTCCGTATGTGGTATCAATTTTGGAGAATGTTTTGGGGGTGTCTGAGTAGAAAGGGGGTATTCTTGGTATTAGGTGGAATATTCAGTAGAGGCTCTATGAGGTCCGTTTGGGTTATATCCATACGTTCTTTTCAGTTCAGATGTCTCCCTGTTCTTCTATTCTTTGTCTGGTTGACCTGTCCAAAGGCCCATCAGTGAGATATTGAAGTCCCCACTATGAGTGTACTTGGGGTTAGTGTTTGATTTGTGGTCCTGGAGAATTGGTCTTTATAAAGTTTGGTGCACCAGATTGTTGGTGCATATTATAGTCATAATTTGAAATCTTCTAGGTGAATTAGTTCCTTTGATAAAAAATGTAAGGGCCGGGCTGGAGAGACGGCCTAGAGAGTTAAGAGCACCTTCTGCCTTGCATTCCTTGTCTTGAGATTCCCGAGTCACGCAGTTCACACTGCGGCCATAGAATTCGAAATAGCTCCAATTCCAGGAGAACTCCAGTTTCAGGGGAATCTGACACCCTCTTCTGACCTCCCGCTATTGATGACACGGTGCAACAACCTACTGTAGACAGTACATTCCATACACATACAACAATAAATAAAATTTAATATAAAAATGATAATATAACATAGTTTTTCTTGTTCATATTACTTATGCAAATCTATTTTTCTCGATATTAAAATCAGTAAACACCTTTTCCCTTTTTCCCCTTTTTTTTTGGTGCCATTGCTTGGAATATATTTTCCATCCTTTTCACTTTAATGTGGTGCCTTGTCCTTGAAGGTAAAGATGTGTTTCATTGTAGAAGCATATCGAGGAAGAATATCTGTTCCTAATCCACCTCCACCATCCAATCCCATCATGTCTTTTTTTTTTTTTTAAATGATTCCATGTTCTTTTTTTATCTTTTTATTTTGATTTATTTTTGTATGTGTATGGATGTACTGTCTGCATGTAGTTTGTGCACCCGTGTCGTGTAATGCCGCGGAGGTCAGAAGAGGGTCCTCGGATTCCCCTGGAACTGGAGTTCTCCTGGAATTGAGTTACAGACGTTCTCGCGCCATGTGGGTGCTGGGGATCGAAACCACAGTCCTCTGCAGAGGAGTTGGGCTCTTAACGCTAGGCTATCTCTCCATCCCCGTAGTCTCTGTCTTTTGATTGGGGAATTTAGTCCATTAATATTTAAGGTTATGACTGATAGGTTGTGTTGCTTCCTTTTGCTTTATTATCCATTTGCAGTTTGGGTTTTAGGTTTCTACTTCTCCAGTTAGCTTTTATGATTTCCTTTCTAGGTGCCTGGGGATGGTTTGCTCTTTTCTTCTGTCCTTGAATTGCTTCAAGTATTTCTGAAGGTTGGTCTTCCTTCCGATCATGTATTCTTTCAAGCTTGTTTATGTCCATGGAAGGTTTTTCTCTCTCCTTCAATATAATCGACTTTTTGCTGGTATAGTAACCTGGGTTGGCATCTATTGTCCTTTAACACTGGAATGCTTTGCTCCACCGTTCTTCTTGCTTTCTATTGCATTGAGAAGTCATTTGTAATCTGATAGGTTTCCCCTTATAGGTCACTTGTTTTTCTCTCTGTCTTTAAGGATTTTGTCTTTGTTTTGGGTGTCTAGCATTTTAAGTATAATGTGGCGTGGAGATTTCTTTCTGATCTTGTCTGTTGGAGTTCTATGTGCTTCTTGTATTGGTATTGGTTTGTCTTTTTTAGTTGGGGAAGTTTTCATCTATTATCTGTTGAAGATCTGATCAATACCATTCTCTTGGGATTCTTCTCCATTCCTATGATGGGAGGTTTGATCTTTATCATAGTGTCCCACAGTTCCTGGTTTGTTCCACTTTTGTGTATTTAAAAATTTTTCATAATCTTTCCTTAGGTTTTTTAGTTGTTCTGTGTTGTCTTCCAGGTCTGATATTCTTTGTTCTGCTTCCTCCATTCTGCTTCTGAGGCTTTTTCCATTCCTTCTCCCTGATGGGATGAGTGTTTGATTTCCTTTTTCATTTTGTCTTCTGGATTCTTTAGTATTTCTCTTCATTTGGAGCTTCTCAATCTCTTCCTGTAGCTCTTTGCTTCACTGGTGGTTTCCTTATCTTTTTCAGCATGGGATTTTTTCAGTGTTTCTACTTCCTTCTGGATTTGTCATTCTCTCTCTCTAGGTCTTCATTCTCTCTTAGTTCTTTATTTGCTCTCTTTAAATCTTGTAGTTCTTTAAGTATGTTCCCAATTGTGTTTCTGATATCTGTGTCCTGGGCCATCCCCAGTGGGATCCCACTGTAGGATTCTTGCATAGGTTCGTAGAGCTTGGTGCGGATTATCCTGCCCCTTTCCTGTGTGTGTCTCTTCTTCTGTTCCTGGTATATGGGCTTCTCCTGCCTGTATTCCAATGTGAGTCTCAAATGCCTCTTCACTGGTTGAAGGCTTGCTTGCTTGCCTCCTCCAGATGCCTTCTAATCCCAGTTGGTGGGGGTAGGGTGGTGTGGGGTTTTTTAGCCTGTGCCCCGGTACCTGCGCTTCAGCGGGTCTTGGGAGAATCTCAGATCTCAAGACTCACACAACCTACCTTTTATATACCACTGGGAGGATAACTCTCGCCCCCACAGCCACAAAAGCCAATTAAGCCAAAAACAACTGGATTAACTAGATTAACTAGATTAAGTCAGACAACAATCAGCCTTGCTGAAGCACCCAGCTCCTACCTACCTACCTGCGCTTGCTTCAGGTGTTCTTGGGAGATCTCCTAGAGATGGTTCTTAGCGTCATGTGGGTGCTGGGAATTGAACCCGGGGACCTCTGCTAGAGCAGTCAGTGCTCTTAACCACTGACCCATCTCTCTAGCTCTCCGGCTGGTCTGAACTCACAGAGATCCACTGCCTTTGCCTCCTGAGTGCTGAAATTAAAGATGTGGACACCATACACAGCTATGCGTGTGTGTGTGTGTGTGGTGTGTGCGTGCGCATGTGTGTGTGTGTGAATGTTTGTCTGTGTTGGTTGTGCACCTGTTGTGCAGTCCCCAAGAGAAGAAGAAGCATTGGATCTCCTGGAGCAAGATTACGATAGTTGTAGCCAACCCAGTATGTGCATGTGGTAATTGAACCAGACCTCTGAAAGAGCATGTGCGTCTTAAGCCACTGAGACATGTCTCCAGCCCCAATCTGGTATTTTATTTATTTTTTATTTTTTATTTATTTTTTTGGTCTTTTGACACAGGGTCTCCCTGTGGCCCCGCTGTCCTGGAACTCACTCTGTAGACCAGCATGCCTTGAACTCACAAAAATAAAATCTGCCTGCCTCTGCCCCCACAGTGCTAGGATTAAAGGCGTGCGCCACCACGCCCGGCCCTATTTGGTATTTTAAAGGAGACAATTACAATTTAATGAATTTGCAAGCATTTATTAAGTCATAATCACAGGCAAGCTGGGGGAACAGAGATGAGGATAATCTGGAACAGAACCCTAAATCTCCTACAGAGCCTCAAGACTAGAAGGAAGACAGTGCAGTTTCATAACACCAATTCCAAATGTAGATTAAATCACTGGGCTGTACTGCTTGTCTTTCTACAATATAGTAACAAGGACAGAAACTGAGTCTAGCTGGGCATGGTGGCACAGCCTGTAATCCCAGCACTAGAGGCAGGAAGATCAGGAGTTTGTCATCCTTTGGCTATGGGGGAGTTTGAGCCAACCGGGTACACATGAGACCCTATCCCTATCCCTACCTTTTTTTTTTTTTTTTTTTTTTTTGGTCTTTTTGAGATAGGGTCTCTCTGTAGACCCACTGCCTGGAACTCCCTTTGTAACCAGTGGCCTTGAACCTGCAGAGAGATCCATCCCTGCCTATCCTCCCAGTGTTGGTATAAAGGCATATGACCCCACTCCTGGCGCTAGACCCTGTCTCAAAAAAAAAAAAAAAAAATTAAAAGAATACATGTTTATTATCACTGTACCTTACCATCTATCACAGTGTGTGGCTTACAATCCTTCTGCTTCAACCTCTCATCAGCATACATGGCTTTCTGACATTTCGAAAACTTACCAACACATCCATATTCTTACTATTCACCAAGAAATGCAGCTCAATATTATATTTGGTTTATTTGAGACATCTAGCTTCTTAAGTAACAGTTAATACATAAACTTCATGTAATTATTAATTTTTAAAATAAAGTTTCTTAATTTTGCTTAATGAAAAAAAAAACAATATAGCAGGCAAGTTTCATACAAAAAATCTGGGGCTTATATCGAATTGAGGAATTTTAAAAATATCACATTAACCTAGTTGTGAGACAACAACAACCTGGCATGCTCAAAGATGCCCATAAAGGACTAAATGCTATATCCCAATGAACACTTTTATTAAAGCCTCACTAAGGAATTCCAAGTTTCACAACAGAATGTCAACCATTTCCAGGAGTGTCCCAAGAATTAGGTTCACTTCTTGATGTTTTTTTTCCTTCCCTCCTTTCCTTTCTATTTCGGTTTACTTGAAATTCAATTCTTTGGCACTAAACACTTGTAAAGAAGAAATGTTTTTAAATTAATTTTATTATACCAATATGTGACCATTTCTACTGTAACTTGCATAACTTCAGATACACAGTAAGATGCTTCAAAGGATGGGAAACAGTGCATATTCATAGATCAAGACTAGTTCTCCGACATTTCTGGTGTCATCACAGTGCAGAATGTGTACTGCCTTGAATGTCCTATGTATGTACCATAACTTTGAAAACATGTATGCAGGGCTTATTTTAGAGTAAATAGGTAATTACTGAACTCCCTCTACTTCATTCTACCATGTGCTTCTCTGATAAGTTTACTGTTACAGTTTGAATGAGAAATGTCCCCTTCTCCACAGGCTCCTGTCTGGTGCTTCTATCTGGAAGGTGGGGGAACCTTGGTAAGGTGGGTCTTGGGGTTTGTGCCCAGTGCCACTTCCTGTCCCATCTCTGCTTCTCATTCCAGGGACCATGTGATGAAGTGAGAAAGGAGTTATAGCCAAGGGTCCTGCTGTTGTGGAGCAGCCTAGCACCATGCTTCCTCTCCACAATGAACCACATGGCCTCAAGCCATGAACCAAATAAATTCTTCCTCCCCAATACCTTTTGTCAGGTATTCTGTACACAGTGCATGAAAAAAAGGAACTAATACAATGATTTTTTACCAGCTCATAGAACAGCCAAACAGGTGGCCTGAGACAAATCACAATGCTTTGTTTATGTCTCCTTTACTAAGCAGAAAGCAGTTTGTATCTTCTATGAATTTGAAATGCAATTTTGACTTTCTATTATAATACTCAAAACTAGATCAAAAGTTGCATGACTTCTGTATAAAACTATTTGAAGTTCAGAAATTTATACAGGGAGATCTAAATTAATTGAATAAAGAAACATTCAGGAAACCAATAATAAACTTTATAGGAATGCAAATTTTCAAAGCTGGAAAAGAATGAAGAAATTTTAGCAATTAGTCCGCCAGACTTTACATAAAAAGAGGCTGAGATTCACGAAATTAATTTATTTGGACAAAAATTGAAGGATTAAAAATTAGTTTTGGGGCTGTAGAAACTGGGTCTCAGTGTTAAGAGCACTGGGCAGAGGGCAGGGGTTTGTTTCCCAGCATGTCAGGTGTTTACAGCCAGCGTCAGCCCAGCTCCAAGGGGCCTGATGCTCTTTCCCAGCCTCTGCTCACCTGCATGCATGTGCTCACACACACAGACAGAAACCAAAAATAAATCAATATTAAAAAATAGCTGATTTCTCTTTCAACTCCAGAATCTTTTTCATTCCATTAACGTGTCAGAAAACCTATCTTGTTAATAAGCAGTGTAAAAGATTTTATCTGAATACACTATGAAGTGAGTTTGCATGTTACCCATTCACTCGGAGGCCCCTGGGCTCCGAAAACAAACTGTGACAATTCAGTTCTTGCCTGACATTAAATAATTCACAGTTTAGTGCCAAAAAAAAAAAAAACCTCAGGACACATAAAANATAGTGCTTGAAACACTTGCTAGAGCAATAAGGCAAGAAAAGGATATTAAAGGAGTACTAATTGGAAAAGAGGAAGTCAAACTATCCCTATTTGCTGATGATATGATTGTTTACTTAAGAGATGCAAAAAACTCCACCAGAAAACTCCTAGAAACGATTAACAGCTTCAGCAAAGTGGCAGGATACAAAATTAACCTTAAAAAATCAATGGCCTTTCTTTACACCAAGAACAAGCAACTGGAGAAAGAATTCAAAGAGACCTTCCCACTCACAATAGCCTCAAAAACAATAAGATACCTAGGAACAAACCTAACCAAAGATACCAAAGACCTCTACAACAAAAATTTTAAACCCTTAAAGAAAGAAATTGAAGAAGACCTCAGAAGATGGAAAAACCTCCCATGCTCATGGATTGGGAAAATTAACATTGTAAAAATGTCCATTTTACCAAAACTCTTGTATAGATTTAACGCAATCCCAATCAAAATCCCCAAGAGTTTCTTCACAGGCTTGGAAACAAAAGTTCTTAAATTCATTTGGAAAAACAAAAGACCCCGAATAGCCAAAACAACCCTGAGTGAAAAGAGCTACACAGGGGGGATCTCTATACCAGACTTCAAACTATACTACAGGGCTATAGTCATAAAAACAGCCTGGTACTGGCACAAAAACAGACCTGTTGATCAATGGAACAAAACCAAAGATCCAAACCTGAGCACATACAATTTCACCCACCTCATATTTGACAAGGGGGCCAAGAAGACACAATGGAAGAAAGACAGCATCTTCAGCAAGTGTTGTTGGCAAAACTGGATCACCACTTGTAGAAGAATGAAATTAAACCCCTACCTCTCACCCTGTACAAAAGTCAACTCCAGATGGATCAAAGACCTCAACATGAAACCCCAAACTCTGAAGGCGATAAAAGAAAAAGTTGGCAGCAGACTACAAGACATAGGCATAGGAAAAGACTTCCTAAATCAGACAGCAGCTGCACAAGAATTATGGTCAACAATTGACAAATGGGACATTAAACTCAAAAGCTTCTGTACATCAAAAGAATCAAGGGAGAGAAATCCCACAGAATGGGAGGAAACCTTCACCGCAGATACATCTGACAAAGCAAAGTATTCCCAGTGTTAAATGACTGTAGATGCCAACCTAGGTTACTATACCCAGCAAAAATGTCAATTATAGTTGAAGGAGAGAGAAAAATCTTTGATGATATAAATAAGATGATAGACTACATGTCTAGAAAATCAACCTGTTGGAGAGTACTTGAAGCAATTCAAAGGACAGAGGAGAGGAGCAACTATCCCCAAGCACCTAGAAATAGAAATTAATAAAAGTATAACTGCAAAAGCAAAAACCTAGACCAAAAATGCAAATGGATAATAAGGTGAAAAGAAGCAATACACATCTTTCAATTATAACCTTCAATATTAATGGACTAAACTCCCCAATCAAAAGACATACACGGGGAGAATGGATTAGGAAACAGAACCCATCTATATGCTGTCTACAAGAAACCCATCTTGGGGCTGGAGAGATGGCTCAGTGGTTGGGTGCACCGACTACTCTTGCCGAAGACCCGGATTCAATCTCCATCACCCACTTGGCAGCTGAGAACCATCTTTGATTCCAGTTCCAAGGAAATCTCACACCCTCTTCTGACCTCTGCGGCATTGCATGACACATGCACCAACCTACATGCAGACAGTACACTTATACACATAAAAAAGAAAAAAGAGGGCTGGAAAGATGGCCTAGCAGTTAAGAGTGCCGACTGCTCTTGCAGAGGACCTGGGTTCGATCACCAGCACCCACACGGCAGCTGAGAACTGTCTTTAACTCCAGTTCCAGGGGAAACCGACACCCTCTTCTGACCTCCATGGCATTGCACAACACGGGTGCACAAACCTACATGCAGACAGTACATTCATGCACATACGAAAATAAATAAAATTTAAAAAAAAGATCATCCATCATGACCAAGTTGGATTCATACCAGAGATGCAGGGATGGTTCAATATACAAAAATCAGTAAATATCATAAAACACATAAATGGACTGAAAGATGAAAACCACACGATCATCTCAATTGATGCAGAAAAAGCCTTCGACAAACTCTAGCATCCCTTCATGCTTAAGGTCCTAGAGGGGATTGGATTAGAGGAATCATTCCTCAGTGTAATCAAAGCCATATACTAGAAACCCACAGTCAACATCATCCTTAATGGAGAAAAGTTAGAAGCATCCCCCTTAAAGGTAGGAACTCAGCAAGGCTTCCCCTTATTGAAATTCCTCTTAAATACAGTGCTTGAAATACTTGCTAGAGCAATAAGGCAAGAAAAAGAAATTTAAGGAGTACTAATTGGGAAAGAGGAAGTCAAGCTATTCCTTTTTGAAGATGATATGATAGTTTACCTAAGGGATGCTAAAAACTCCACCAGAAAACTCCTAGAAATGATTGAGAGTTTCAGTAAAGTGGCAGAATACAAAATTAACCTAGAAAAATCAGTAGCCTTCTTTATACCAACAACAAGCAACTGAAGAAGGAATACAAGGAGACCTTCCCGTAGCCTTCTTTATACCAACAACAAGCAACTGAAGAAGGAATACAAGGAGACCTTCCCACTCACAATAGCCTCAAAAACAATAAAATACCTAGGAACAAACCTAACCAAAGACACCAAAGATCTTTACAACAAAAATTTTAAACTCCTGCCTGAAGAAGGAAATTGAAGAACACATCAGAAGATGGAAAGACCTCCCATGCTCATGGATTGGAAAAAATATTATTTTTTTATAATTTTTTAAAAATTTTATTGGGCTGGAGAGATGGCCTAGCGGTTAAGAGCACCGACTGCTCTTGCAGAGGACCCGGGTTCGATCCCCAGCACCCACATGGCGGCTGAGAGCCGTCTGAAACTCCAATTCCAGGAGAACTCCAGTTCCAGGGGAATCCGAGATCCTCTTCTGACCTCCGCGGCATTGCACGACACGGGTGCACAAACTTGCCTGCAACATTTTTTATTTATTACTTTTTATGTGTATGAGTGTACTGTCTGCATGTAGGTTGGTGTACCCATGTTGTGCAATGCTATGGAGGTCAGAAAAGGGCATCAGATTCCACTGGAACTGGAGTTAAGGATGGTTCTTAGCTGCCATGTGGGTGCTGGGAATCGAACCCGGGTCCTCTGCAAGAGCTGTCAGAGCTCTTAACTGCTGAGCTATCTCTCCAGCCCCAGAAAAATTAATATAGTAAAGATGTCCATTATACCCAGATTAATATGTAGATTCAATGTGATCGCAATTAAAATCCCCAAGAGTTTCTTCACAGGCTGGGGAAAAAAAAAAGTCTTTCATTTCATATGAAAAAAACAAAAAGCCCCAAATAGCCAAAGCAACCCTGAGTGAAAACAGTAATACAGGGGGAATTACTATATCAGACTTCAAACTATATTATATAGCTATAGTCATAAAAACAAGTTGCTACTGGCACAAAAACAGACCTGTAGACCAATGAAACAAAACTGAAGATACAAACTTGAGCACATACAATTTCAGCCTCCTCATATTTGACAAGGAGGCCAAGAAGACTCAGTGGAGAAAAGACAGCATCTTCAGCAAATGATGTTGGCAAAACTGGATCACCACTTGTAGAAGAATAAAGTTAAACCCTACCTCTCACCCTGTACAAAAATTAACTCCAAATGGATCAAAGACTTCAATGTGAAACCCAAAACTCTGAAGGTGATAGAAAAAGTTGGCAGCAACCTACAAGACATAGGCATAGGAAAAGACTTTCTAAATCAGGCAGCAGATAATGTCAAATAATTGTCAAAAATTGACAAATGGGACCTCATTAAACTCAAAAGCTTCTGTACATCAAAAGAAACAAAGAAGTGAAGAGAAAACCCACAGAGTAGTAGGAAACATTCACCAGTGATACATCTGACAAAGCACTAACTTGCAGAACATATAAACTACTCAAAAAACAAAGAAGAAAGAAAACAAATGGCTCACTGAAAAGATGGATTAAAGAGCTGAACAGAGACTTCACAAGTGAGGAATTAGAGAGATGGCTGAGAAACATCTTTAAAATGTTCAACTTTGCTAATAATTAAGGAAATGCAAATTAAAACCACTTTAAGATGTCATCTCACTCCCATAAAACTGGCTAGGATCAAAAAAACAAATGATGGGGCTGGAGGGATAGCCTAGCAGTTAAGAGCACTGACTGCACTTGCAGAGGACCCGGGTTCGATCCCCAGCACCCACATGGTGGCTGAGAACCGTCTGTAACTCCAATTCCAGGAGAACTCCAGTTCCAGGGGAATCCAAGACCCTCTTCTGACCTCCGTCGCATTGCATGGCATGGGAGCACAAACCTACATGCAGACAGTACATTCATACACATACAAAAATAAATAAAATTAGCCGGGCGTGGTGGTGCATGCCTTTAATCCTAGCACTTGGGAGGCAGAGGCAGGCGGATCTTTGTGAGTTCAAGGCCAGCCTGGTCTACAGAGTGAGTTCCAAGACAGCTGGGGCTACAGGGATACCTGTCTCGAAAAGACCAAAAAAAAAAAAATTAATTAATTAATTAATTAAATTTTTAAAAATTAAGAAAACAAATGATACCAAGTGCTGGAGAGGTTGTGGGGAAAGGGGAACACTCATCCACTGCTGGTGGAAATGTAAACTCATACAGCCACTATGGAAAGCAGTGTGGAGAACCCTTGGAAGACTCAAAATGAGCTTGCCACATGACCCAGTCATACCACTACTGTGTATATACCCACAAGACTCATCTTACCACAGAGATACATGCACAGCCATGTTTATTGCAGCTCTCTTCACAATAGCGAAGAGTTGGAACCAACCCAAG
>VZQC01013591.1:1715885-1749539 GCA_009823505.1 Rhizomys pruinosus
AAAAAAAAAAAAAAAAAAACCAAAAGAAAGACAGACGACATCATGAACTTTGCAGGTAAATGGATGGAGCTAGAAGATATCATGCTAAGTGAAGTAACACAGTCCCAGAAAAACAATGAATGGAATCCCTCATCTGTGGATACTAGCACCAGTTACCTAGTTGTAAGGCAAACTGAGCAACATAAATGTGATCTGAAAACAACTGTCCTCTTATATTGTGAATTCCTTAATGGGTTCTAGAACTAAGCTACCATTTTCAGATTTAGGAAGTTTTGGTATATTGATGAAGGATATGTATGTATACTTTAGAGTGATATAAGATCAAAGGAAGGTGGAAAAAACTAGTTTGTGATGACATTATGTCTAACCACAGTATTTATTTTATGGGAGTGCTTCTTAGTATTTATTATACAAGTCTGCTTGAGCTTTTATCCAAGCATTTTCTAAAATATTATAAAGCAGTTAAAAGTACAGGCTGGTGTAACTTAGCCTTTCTGGATGCGTAACAACCATACTTAATGCCCATACTAATTTGGCTTAGCAACTTCAGGGATCAGGGACTATGCATGGGGGCATCTCTTGAAATGTCCTGCAAATGTGAGTCACCAGACTTCCTGTGCAGGGAGGTCTTAGAGATCCACTAATGGGACTTCAGCCAGTGTCCAGTCAATAAAGAGGAAAGTCTGTGGGATGGTTAATCCTGTGTGTCAACTTGACTGGACTAAGGAACAAATAAGAGAAAAGAGATGATTGGATTGGACCACCTCAACCCGGATGGCCCACCCCAAATGTGGGCGTTACCTTCTGCCGGCAGGCTGTATAAAAGGCCAGGGCAGAAGGAGCTGGTCCCTTTTTCTCCCGCGGCTTGCGTCTCTCATCTGGTGAGTTTGTCTTGCTGCTGTGATCAACCTTTCAGATCCCAGCGTGTACTGAGACCTGCAGATCTCCTGGAATCCATTCGGGCCTTCAGCACTAGATTGGGACTACTGAGACATCCAGCCTTGCGGACTGAGCAGTTCCCTGGATTTTCTCGGCCTTTCCAGTGTGGTGCAGCTACTGTTGGACTCCTTGAACTCTGTCACGTGAGCAAATGAATAAATTCTGTATAGCTATATATTCGTCCTGTTACTTCTGTTTCTTTAGAGAACCCTAATACAGTCTGCTCATGCTTCAAAAAGCGAAGCCTGGGGCTGAAGAGATGGCCTAGCGGTTAAGAGCACCAATCGCTCTTGCAGGGGACCCAGTTTGATCCCCAGCACCCACATGGTGCCTGAGAACCGTCTGTAACTCCAATTCCAGGAAAACTCCAGTTCCGGGGGAATCTGACACCCTCTTCTG
Source organism: Rhizomys pruinosus (assembly GCA_009823505.1). NCBI lineage: Eukaryota > Metazoa > Chordata > Mammalia > Rodentia > Spalacidae > Rhizomys > Rhizomys pruinosus. Next base: position 1,717,224 of record VZQC01013591.1, read on the forward strand.
ACCTCTGCGGCATTGCACCACACGGGTGCACAAACCTATATGCAGACAGTACATTCATACACATAAAACATAAAAAAAAAAAAAAAAAGCGAAGCCTGGTCTAGCAAGACCTGACTTTGTCCTGGCGTGGCAGGAATTGGTAAACGAAAAGCCAAAAGGAGCCAGGGCTCCCTTCTCCCCCCAAAAACCCGAGTGACCCTTGAGTTGGACCAGATCCTCAACTGACCTTGAGAAAACAAAAACCTTGGTTAATCTGGGCTAATTGTGTGGCCTTAAACATCCGAAAGGAAAGTATAACCAGAAATAAATAGTAAATCTTGAGAAATTGTATTTCAGTATAAAACTTGAGATCTTAGTAAAAAGACAAAAGAGCACAGTTGTTTTATCTGTCTTTCTGGCAAGTGTAGCTACCTTGTGGCTGCCACAGCTTTTGCCATCCTTCAAAGTCGTGAGAAGACACAGCTTTTCAACCTTCCAATATGGACTGAAAACTCATGTCTCTCCAAGAATCCTCCAAACCTTCAGTGCCAGATGGGGATGACTGAGACATCCAGCTTGTGGACTGAGCTACTACTGGGGTTTCTACTTCTTCAGAGTACAGACTGCCATTGTTGGACTACCCAGGCTGTATCATCAAGACCAGTACAGGAAGATCAAGACAGGAGGCAGTGCTTACTGGACCTCATTTGGTGACCATGGGAAGGGAAAACCCCAGTGTGGAACACAAGGGCAGAACTGATGGTGCTTTGGGCTTGCCAAGGTGGAGATGTCAAACATGACAACTTTCAGCCTAATTAAAAAAAACATAAGCTGAAGATGCTAAAACCTATGATATATGTGGCATGCCTATGTGCATATTTTGGAGTGATGGATATTGGAAGGAATAATAACAACAACAATAGGAAAGACTGTATCAAAGAACTGACTGAAACGGTGAACTTCTGCTTGAAATAGTATACTTCTGCATCGAAAATTTTGAGAAAGACTGAGAAAAAGATGGAAAAATATATTTGGCAGAATGCATGAGCGCTGGTGTGGTGGGGGGCCAGGAGGGGCACAGCTCTAGATTTGATTTGTAATATAAAAAAAAAAAAAGACTCAAAATGAGTCTACCACCTGACCCAGTCATACCACTCCTGGGTATATACCCACAATACTCTTCTTACCACAGAGATACATGCACAGCCATGTTTATTGCAGCTTTCTTCACAATAGCAAAGAGCTGTAACCAACCCAGGTGACCCTCAAATGACAAGTGGATAGAGAAAATGTGCTACATCTACACAATGGAGTTTTATGCAGCAGTAAAGAAAGATGACATTGGGGCTGGAGAGATGGCTCAGCAGTTAAGAGCACCGACTGCTCTTGCAGAGAACTCGAGTTCGATTCCCAGCACCCACATAGCAGCTAAGAACCATCTTTAACTCCAGTTCCAGGGGAATCCGACGCCCTCTTCTGACCAACATACATGCAGACAGTACACTCATACACATAAATAATAATAAATAAATAAATAAAAATGCAGGCTGAGCACCAGCCAGGGGAGCAAGCCAGTAAGCAGGCATGGCCTGTCCTTCAGCTCTTGCCACCAGGTTCTTGCCCTAAGTTCCTGTGTTGGACTGCCTAAGTGATGAACTGTGACTGGGGAGATGTAAGATGAAAAAACAAGTTGATCAAAGTGTTTCGTTATAGCAATTGAAGACAAACTAGAACAGTTCAGTTCCTATAAAAGGTCACAAATGGCCAAAGTGTGGAGATTTGGAGTATGAAGAGTGTGGATCCTTGTACAGGACTCCTGAATTAAGCTTAAGTCATGAAGGACTCAGGGACCATTGAAGAAGAGGAGACAGAAAGATCGTGAGAGCCAGGGAGGAGGTGCATGACCATATGGAAATAGAATCTTACAAGCTCCTGGGACCCTGCTTATATGAACCTATAGCAATGGAGTGAGCATGCACAAGACCCGTGCAGCTCAAACATACAAAAATCCAGCATAGAATTGTGCAAATGGGCAGCAGACCCAGTCTTTAGTTGAAGAAATATTGGCAGCTGATTACTGTTGGGTGAGGAAAAGCTGATCTTAAATCGAGGGATCCTGGATGGGCTGACTAGACTTCAGTGGATGAACTTGCACTGAGGAACATCTGGAGACCCTAACTTGACACAGTAGCCTTAACACAAATGGCAGAGTGTGTGAATTCCAGGGGGGCTTTTGGAGGGTGCCACTGAGGAAGGGGGTATAAAGGTGATATGTTCTGTATGAAACATACAAAGTTCAGAGGCGGAGGCAGGCAGATCTTTGTGAGTTCAAGGTCAGCCTGGTCTACATAGCGAGTTCCAGGACAGCTGGGGCCACAGGGAGATCTTGTCTTAAAAAGACAAAAGAGACCAGGCGTGGTGGTGCACGCCTTTAATCCTAGCACTCGGGAGGCAGAGGCAGGCAGATCTTTGTGAGTTCAAGGCCAGCCTGGTCTACAGAATGAGTTCCAGGAGAGCTGGGGCTACAGGGAGACCCTGTCTTGAAAAAAAAAAAAAAGACAAAAGAAAAAAAATAAGGCTATCTTTAGCTACAGAGCAAGTTTGAAAACAACTGGCTGGGCTCTGTCTCAAAGATGCAAAAGTTAGGGGCTGGAGAGATGTTTCAATGGTAAAGAGCACTGGTTTGCTCTTGCAGGGGACCTGGGTTCAAGTCCCAGCACTCACATGGCAGTTAACAACTCTTTATGACTCCAGTTCCAAGGGAACACCCTCTTTTGACCTCCATGGGCACTTCACAACACAGGTGCACTTACCTACATGCAGACAGTATACTCATAAAAGAAAAGTAATAAAAGTTTTAAAAGACACAAAAGTTGGAATTTTATGATTTTTTTCTAATCCTAGTCAAAATGACTAGGCAAAGTGACTCTTTTATGGGAAGTGTCCATTTACATATTCTACATAGTAAGTAATAGCAAAAGAAACTATCTGGCCCATGGGCCAGACACTGTTCATTGAGGCTCATAGAATCCCTATCAGGGCATAGAATCTACATGAACACATAATTTTCCAGTCTGGTTTTCTTTGTTCCCCGTGATATCTGAGCCTGTAATCAGCACCACTGCTTTAATATTAGGTAGTGTGCTAAGCCCAGGTTGGCATCAATTGTGACAGAGTTTTAGAGCCATGTAAAAAAAGGTTTTTGATAGTTGACTGGCTAATGACTTTGGGACAGTGCAATCAATCCATAGCTGTCCATGACTCTGGCTAGTAAGTAATCCCTAATAAGCTCATTTTACTCATCTAGATGACCTTGAATAAGTCTTTGGGCTGTTGGGACCATTCCAGTTTAGAGGCAAATGTTACTTTCATATATTTCCTCACTAAAGGTCATAACATTTGGTGCCCCCGAAGGCTCCTGATAGACTCAAAGACAAATGAGTGTTGATCACCTGCATGAGCACCGAGGTGGCCATCTTCCTCCATGTGGCGTGGAATAGGGCGCCTTCCTTTGTCAGATGAGTGAAAATTGGATACCTCCTAAACACCTATGCTTCAGTTGCTGAATAGGGTCCGTATGTGACTAGACTACAGGAGAGCTATGTAACCAGTTGTGTGGTCCCACCCAAGGGCAGTGAGACCTCCAAAACTGGACTGTCTTCCTAGAGAAGTATTGCTCACTGAAAGACGAACCCCAGTTAGAAAAGGTTATACAGGTGATAGTGTCCTCCCTGTGTGCTCTGGCTAGGCAGAGTGGTAAAAAGGGAGGACCAGGAAGGCCAGAGCTCCAAGTCAGCCTGCTTCCACTGGACCCAAGGCGAGTCTCCTGAATCCTAGCCACCTCCCTATCTCTTTCTCCCTCCCTCTCCCCGCATCAGTCCAAGGAAAAGTAGCTATTTTTCATCTTCCCAGATCTTAGGGGAACAGATGTCTTTTGAATCTTGAAATGCAAGTACAAGGCTAATACATAAAGATTCTTCTTGGTTCTTTGTATCTTTTCTCACCCTTCTGTCTTGTCTTGCTTGTATGGAGAGCTGCTTGTGCTTAGAGGTTTGCTGCTCAAGATCGTTTTGAAGTTTTGTTACCTTGTCTAGCTCTCACTGGAATGCATGTTCTGTAACTTTGATTCATGTGAGACCATGAGAGGAATGTAGAAAGACTCTTTCAGAAATCCAAGTGGTATTGGAAGATTCTTTTAGAAATCCTTGTGTTCTGGAGCCAATGAGAATATTATAGCTTACCTAGGGTGGAGAGGTGGTCCTAGTTAGTTTCATTCTATCATAAATGTAGTTTGGATTCAATATTCTTTTTTTCTTTTTTGGTAATTTTTTTTTGAGACAGGGTCCCCTGTAGCCCCAGCTGGCCTAGAACTCACTATGTAGACTAGGCTGGCCTTGAATTCATAGAGATCTGCCTGCCTCTGCCTCCCAAGTGCTGGGATTAAAGGCATGCACCACCATGCGCAGCTTCTACACTCTTAGTAAACTGGTACATTTGACATGTTTGTTTGTCTCATGACTTTATCTTCAGCATAGAAGTGTTTTTATTTTTAATTTGTTTTATTTTTATGTGTATGAGAATTTTGTCTACATTTATGTGAGTGCATCATATATGTATAATGCCCACAGAGGCCAGAAGAGGGTGGTGGATTCCCTAGAACTAGAGTTACAGGTGGTCATTAGCCACCATGTGGGTGCTGGGAACCAAGCCCAGGTCCTCTGCAAGAATAGCCAGTGCTCTTAATTGCTGAGCCATCTCTCCAGCACGCCACCCTTTTGTTTGTTGTTTGCTTGTTTTTGACACAAGGTCTCACTATGTAGCACTGGCTGGCCTGGACTCAATATGTAGGCCAGGCTAGCTTCGAACTCACAGAGATCTACCTACCTCTGCCTCCCAAAGGCTGGGATTAAAAGCATAGGGCACCATGCCCTGCTTTTAGTGTAGATGATTTTTTATATGAATAAAAGAAATAGCCAGGTGCGGTGGCATGTATCTTTAATGCCAGCACTGCAAAGGCAGAAGCAGGTGGGTGTCTGTGAGTTCAGGGTCAGCCTGTCTACATAGTGAGTTCTAGGCTTGGTAGAGCTACAGGGAGATCCTGTCTTAATGAATGAATGAATGAATTAATTAATTAATTAATTAATTAATTAAAGGCACGATTTGAGTCATGCTGGCATCATAAGGCAGGAGAATGAAAATAAAGAAAGACATGTCATATGTTGGTGTCCTCCCGCACTAGAAGCAGATGGTCTTATGGGGTAGAAGCATGTCCCCTCCTCAGTTGTTCTTCTGACAAAGTAGCCAAGACTGCCTGCAAGAAAAGACCATACAGGACAACTGAAAGTCGTCTGTTGAACAGTAAGCATACTGGTCCCCTACTACGGCATAGAGAAGTGAAGTGGTGAACACTGGGGCATATGTAGCCAATTCACAGCAGTCTCAGCACAGGACAAAAGGCAACTACAGATGACACAGATGGGTCAGTACAAATACAGAATAGCAGTATATTTAGGGATAGGCAACTGTTCTTGATTCCAGGAGTACACTGTTTATATCTCTCCCCTGCAAGAAGACATTCTAGGAGTGGATGTGCTTCTGGGACACACCATGGTCAGAGGATTCCACCTGACAGTGCGGCGAAGGGAGTGACCTGCAGCCAGAAGAAACAGGAGCCAATGTTCTTGCCTGTCCTGTGCAAGGTCGTTGAGAAAAGTGTAGCTTGGCAGGATGAAGTGAAAGGATCATAGTCACTGTCAAAGAACTGGAAAAGGTAGAAACCATTGGTCCCTTTAACAGTGTGATATGGCCAGCGGAAAATCAGACTGCTTATGGAGAATGACAGTGGATTACAGAGAGCAAACAAAACAGCTCCCCTGTCCTTCCTGCCACTTCCAGCACTGGTCTCCTGACTGGGCAACCATACAAGAGATGGAATTTAGCATGCTATTTTGAATCTTAATGCCATTTTTTAAGTATTCTTTTAGCCGCTGAGTCACAAGACCAGTTCCTCTTTACCTGGAAAGGACAGCAAAGGACCTTCAGAGCACTCCCCCAAGGGGAGCTGAGCAGTTGCTGAGATACTGGCTTGGAACCTTGCTTTGTTATTCTGCCCGCTTACTGTGAAATGTTTTATTATATACACAATTCATGCTAACGCCTAAGAGTGTTGCAGATTGGAAACATCTGGAGAACATACAAGCATGCTTAAAGAGTGAGGACATGAGATCAACCCCTATAAGGTACCTGATACCACCGTAACATTTTCTTTTTTATTACTTTTATTTATTTTTTTATGTGTATGAATGTACTGTCTGCATGCATGTCTGTGCACCTGTGTCGTGCAATGCTGAGGAGGTCAGAAGAGGGTGTCAGATACCCCTGGAACTGGAGTTAAAGACGGTTCTCAGCAGCCATGTGGGTGCTGGGGATCGAACCTGGGTCCTCTGCAAGAGCAGTCGGAGCTCTTACCTGCTAGGCCATCTCTCCAGCCTCCATACCATAACATTTTCTAGTTTTGTGGTCAGGAAAAACATTCATGATAAGGTCATTTTGACAATTTTCGGCAGGCTGCACCAATGAACATAGAGATTGTTAGGTTATAAAGGTGCAAACCCACTCCCACCCCATAAAAAGACACTCCCAGTGACTTAAGTCTCATGTGTCTTTTTGGAACTGCCAGAGTGGGCAGTAGCCACCTATGGGCATGGGGTAGAATAGCAGCAGGAGCAGCAAGATGGCGACTGGGGCCCACCCATTTATAGCCATGGGGCAGGACCTCAGGAACAGGGGAAGAAGTCAGAAGATTGACAGCCTCTGGAGGAAGTGGACATCTGTGTGTACCTTGGAATTCTGGGAAGCCCAGACCTAACAGAGATAAACTTGATTGAGTCATTCTTTGGACAAATGGTGCTCATCTAGTTTGGACGCAGATGTTAATCTTACATCTCCCTGAGAAAAGCTACACTAGCTTTCCAAACATAAAGCTGACAAGAAGGATCATGTTATGGAGAAATACAAAATGTCCTTCTATCCATTAGACCCCAGGGGATGACTGAATCCCCATTTATACCATTTTTTTCCCTATACATACGTATCTACGACATCTATGAAAAACCTCAATTTGTTTTTGTTTTTTTTTTTTTTGTTCTGTTGATCTACATGTATGTTTTGTGAAAATACCAANGCATGACATTTATGGCTAAGCATACTCTGGGTGGGGGTGGGGTGGGGGGAAGGGAAGTGGAATATGCCTGAACGAAACGAACTGAAAACTATATAACATAACACAAACACACAATAAAAATAAATTAAAAAAAAAAAAAGAAGAAAGCAACATATAGCGGATTAGATATTTTTCTTCTTGCTCCGATAGCCAACTAACCTTCAGGACCACCCTGAAGGCCCTACTTTGGGATAATGGAGGCCTGCCACCTCCATTGTCCCAAAGATTCTACACACTGCCAAAAACAGCGCCACCATTGGCGCACCTAACTGTCATGTACACCTGTGTGGCAAAGTTCACATTTAAACCATCACATACTCAAGAGACCACATTTCAGAGCTCTTATTACAGTGTAAGAGAGAGTGGCCCCAGTGGTTAAGAGTCCACCGACTGCTCTTGCGAGGACCAGGGTGGTTGGTCCTCCAGCACCCACATTGGCGGTCTGAGAACCGTGCTTTAAGACAAAAAAAAACAAAACAAAAAAAACTCCAATTCCAGAGAACTCCAGTTCCAGGTGAATCCCACCCCTCTTCGACTTCCGCGAGCATTGCCTGACATGCGGTGCACAGACCTACATGAAACAGTACATTCATACACAAATAATAAATAAATAAAATATTTTTTAACAATTGAATTGCCCTTTGTTTTTTTTTTTTTTTTTTTGTCTTTTTGAGACAGGTCTCCTTTGGTCCCAGCATGGACTGAGCCGATATGTAGACTCAGGCTGGCCTTGAACTCATAGAGATCGCCTACCTCTGCCTCCCAAGTGCTAGGATTAAAGTCATGCGCCAACCACACTCCGGCAGGTTCTTATTTTTTTTTGTTTTTTTTTTTGGTCTTTTTTCGAGGACAAAGGGTCTCCCGGCAGCCCCATGTCCTGGAACTCACTCTGTGACCAAGGCTGGCCTTGAACTCACAACAGATCCGCCTGCCTCTGCCTCCCAAGTGCTGATTAAAGGCAAGGCCACCACGCCGGGCTGTTCTAGTTTTAATACTGTTAGAGTTGTGGGATGAGAAGGGCACATGATAAAGAAGTAGAAATGGAAACTTATCGTCAACAGATGCGGACAGCTTCATTGATTATGAGGGGAATAGTGTGAGATTTATAGGTGGGCCAGAAAAAAACAGAAAAGGGGTTGAGTCTTCCTGGTATCCCAGAAGGCAGGGCATACCTTCTAGTTGATGTTACATTTGGGTGGTGACACATCCCTCCCTAGGATCAGGGAAGCAGAGATGCAGAGTTCTGATAGAGGGTTTAATAAGAAACCTTATCTGTGGGAAGGCTGATACTGAACCTGCCGTCTCTTGCTAGGGGCCAAGTGTTCTGAAATAGCTGTATCTCCTTCCCAGAGGATGGCAGGGTCGGCTGATGGTCATTTCCTTCAGCCTTGTTAGGTTTGATTTTGTCCTTAATACTTTTTTTTTTTATGTTGTATGGAATGTACTGTCGTATGTAGGTTTTTTGCACCGTTTTCGCTGCAATGCCTTGGGAGGCCAGAGAGGCGTGTCGGGATTTCCCTGGAAATGGAGTACAGATGGTTCAGGCCAGGCCACCGTGGTGCTGGGGATCAAAATCAGGTCCTCTGCAAAGGAGCAGTCAGCGATTCTGCCACTCTTAACCCTAGGCATCTCTGTGACTAACCTTACAATTAAGGTGTGGTTAATCGGAGATCTCCTTGAGCACACACGAGGAGAAAGGCAGAGCCCCCCCCCCCCCCCCCCCCCCCCCCCCCACCCCCCCCCCCCCCCCCCCCCCCCCCCCCCCCGCCACCTGAGATTACAAGAAGGATCTGACAGGGGCAATTTCTGGAAAAGCAAGCCTTCACACAGTGCAGAGAGGCATTTAGGACTCACATTGGAATTGATACAGGCAAGGAGAAGCCCATATGCCAGGATCACGAAAAGCAGAAACAACACTGAAAGGGGTTCAGGCTAATCCCACACCAAGCTTTAAACAACCATGGAAGCTCCTGCAGTGGGATCCCCTGGGGAGGCCCCAGGACAGACAATCAAACACCAATTGGGAAACATTATAAAAACTACAAGATCATAAAGAACAAATTAATAAAGATCTAGGAAAAAAAAAAAAAAAAAAAAAAAAAAAGAAGAAAGAAAAGAGACGAAGAGAGAGAGAGAGGAGAGAGCAGAGATGAGAGAAATAGCAATCTCCGGAAGGAGAGTAAACACTGAAAAGATCCCATGCTGAAAAGAAAAAGAAAAACCAACCCAGCGAAACAAAAAGCTACAGAAAAAATACAAACTCCAAAAAAAATAGAAACCCACTAAAGAAATCAGAAGATAGAAATGAAAAAGTGAAATCAAACACTCCATCCAGTCAAGAGGTGAAAGGATGAAAAAAAGCCTCAGAAGCAGAACATGAATGAGGACAGCAGAAGAAAGAAGATCTCAGACTGGAAGCTAACACAGTAACAACAAAACCTCAAGGAAGATTATGAAAAATTTTCAAATACACAAAAATGGAGACAACTCAGGACTGTGGGGAACTACTGGAAAAGGTCAACCTCCGCATCATAGAAAGAGGAAGGGAAAGAATCCCAAGAGAGATGTTATATGGATCAGATCTTCAATAGAATAATAGATGAAACTTCCCCCAAACGATAAAAGGACAAAAACCAATACAGTACAAGAAGCCACATAGAACTCCAAAAAACCCAAAGACACAGATCAGAAAGAAAATTCTCCAGCCCACATCATAGTTAAAATGGGACACCCACAACAAAGACAAAAATCTGAAAGCGACAGAGAAGAAAACCAAGTGACATATAAGGGGAACCTCAGAATTACAATGGACTTCCATGCAAACAATGAAAGCAAGAAGAAACCTGTGAGGCAAAGCATTCCCAGTGTTAAGGGGGGACAATTCAGATGCCAACCCAGGTTACTTTACCCCAAGCAAAAATGGTCCATCATAGTGGAAGGAAGAGGAAAAATCTTCCATGACATAAACAAATTGAAGGAATACATGTCTGGAAACCAAATCTTCAGAGAATACTTGAAGCAATTCAAAGAACAGGAAGAAAGGAGCCAACCATCCCAGGCAAACCTAGACGGAGAAATCAATAAAAGCAGTAACTGCAGAAGTAGAAACCTAAATCAAAAACCGCAGATGGGATAATAAAGCAAAAGGAAGAAAACACAAACCTATAGGCATAACCTTACAATATAATGGACTAAATTCCCCATCAAAGACATAGACGGAGACTGGATTAAGGGGGAAACAGAATCCATCGTATAGCTGTCTGCAAGAACACATCTACTTCAAGGACAGGCCACCACTTTAAGTGGAAGGATGGAAAAGAAAATATTCCAAGCAAATGGTACACCAAAAAGACAGAGGGTTGTTGCTTATATATTACGGATACCATATGACTTCAAAGTAAAATAAATTAGAAGAGACAAAAGAAGGCCATTACATTTCATCAAAGGGAACAATCCACCAAGAAGAGTTCACAATTATGAATATCATATGCCCCAAATTCTGGTGCACCAAACTTTTATAAAGACAATTCAGTACCACAAGTCACAGCAAACTAACCCCAGTGACACTCATAGTGGGAAGATGTCATACCCCACTGCAGCCTTTGGATAGATCCAACATGGACAAAAAATAGAAACAGAGAGACATAGCGCTGAACGAATGATACACCAAATGGACCTCATAGACCGCTAACGACATTCCATCATAATACCAGAGAACACACTTCTACTCAGGCACCCCACAGAACATTTCTCCAAAATCGAACCACATCCGGGGACGACAGAAGCAACCTCTACCAAAATTACAAAACAGATTGGAAATAATTCATGCATCCTGACAGACCACAGTGCATTAAAGGGCAACACTCAACACCAGGACAAGCCCTCCTGCCTACAAGAACACATGGGAGACTAAACCAAACCACTCTTGAATAATGGAATGGTCAAGGAAAAGATAGAACGAAATAAAATCATTCCTGGAACTGAATGACAATGACATACAACACAACAAAACCTATGGGACTCTTAAAAGCAGTCTAAGGGGAAGTTTTTAGCCCTGGGTGCCTACATCGAAAAAAAAAGAAGCACAAGTGAATGATCTAACACTCAGCTAAAAGCACTTGAGAGGCAACAACAGGATGACCCTAAATGCAACAGACAGGAATGAAATAAAAATCAGAGCAGGAAAATCAAGAAATAGAAACAAAGAAAACATACAAAAATCAATGAAGCCAAAAGTTGTTTGCGTTGAAAGGATAACACAAGATAGACAACCTCTACCCGGAACAAAAAGAAAGAAGAACAACTCCACAATCAATACAATCTGGTGATTGAAAAAGGGAATGTCACAAACGACACTAGGAAAAGATCAAGAAAATTATATGGGAATATTACAAGAACCTATATTTACAAAGTTTGAATAACTTAGAAGAAATTGGATGATATCTGGAAATCCGGGGAATCAACTGAAGCTGGTTCAAGAAGAGACCAGCAGCTGTAAAACAGACCACAATAACATATGAAGAAATAGGATGTAGTAAGAAGCCTCCCAACTAAAAAAAGCCCAGACCAGACGGTTTCACGCGAAAAATTCTACAAACATTTCAAAAAGACCTACCAACCATTAGTACTGAAACTGTTTAGAAGTATACACATCAGAGGGAAATTGCTGCCCAAAATCCTCTATGAAGCCAACATCACTCTATTAACCAAACCAGAAAGATCCAACAAAAGGAGAATTAAGACCCATCTTCCTCATGAACACAGATGCCCAATTTGCAACAGAATACGGCAAATCGCATACCGACTCCAACATCAAAGAAGATCATCCCATGACCAAGTGGGAGTTATGACCAGAGATGCAGGGATGGTTCAACATAACGGAAAATCAATAAACGCATCAAACACATAAACGGAACAAAGGACAAAAACCACACCATCATCTCAGGGCGAAAAAAAGCCTTTGACAAAATGCCAGCATCCCTTCATGCTTAAAACCTAGAAGGAATTGGATTGGAGGGATCATCTCAATGTAATCAAAGCCCATATACACGGAAACCACACAGCCAATACATCCTAAATGGGAGAAATGACAGAAACATTCCCTTACTGGTAGGAACTCGGCAAGGCCTGCCCCTGTCACACTCCTTTCAATATGAGTGCTTGGAAAACACTTGCTAGAGCAATCAGGCAAGAAAAAGGATATTAAAGGGGTAACTAATTGGAAAAGAGGAAGCACCACTACCCTTTTTGTGCTGATGTATGATTGTTTTTACTTAAGGTATGCAAAAACAAACTCCACCAGAAAAATAGCATAGAAACGATTAACAGCTTCAGAAAGTGGCAGTATAAATTAACCTTAAGAAAATTCAAGTGGCCTTCTCTTTACACAAAAAACGAAGCAAACTGGAGAAAGAATTCAAAGACCTTCCACTCACAATAGCCTCAAAAACAATAAAATACCTAGGAACAAACCTAACAAAGACACCAAAAGACCCTAACAACAAAAATTTTAACCTTAAAGAAAGAAATCTGATAGAAGAAGACTCAAAGATGGAAAAACCTCCCATGGTCATGGATTGGGAAATTCCACATTGTCAAGAATGTCCAGTTTACCAAAACTCTTGTATAGAATTAACGCAATGTCCATCAAAATCCCCACAGAGTTTGTTCACAGGCTTGGAAAACACAAAGTTCTTAAATCATTTGGAAAACCAAAAGACCCCGATATAGCAATCATCCCTGAGGTGAAAGATAGCTACACAGGGGATCCATAACCAGATTTTAAACTATACTACAGGACTATAAACAGCTGACAAAAAAAAAAAGCCCTTGTACTGGCACAAAAAACAGACATGTTGCACAATGGAACAAAACCAAAAGATCCAATCTGCAGCACACAAAATTTCAGCCGTCTCATCATTTGACAAGGGGGCCAAGAAACCACAATGGGAGAAAGACAGCATCTTCAGCAAGTGGTGTTGGCAAAAACCTGGATCACCACTTGTAGAAGAAGAAAATTAAAACCCTACCTCTCCCCCCACCGTTTGGGAAAAGTCACTCCGATGGATTAAAAGACTAGCAACGTCGAAACCCCCAAACTCTGAAGGTGATAGAAAGAAAAAGTTGGCAGCAGACGACAAGACATAGGATGAAATTCCTAAATCAGACAAGCAGCTCGCACGAAGAATTAAAGGTCGACAATTGACAATGGACCTCATCAAATTCAAAGCTTCTGTACACTCAAAGAAAGCAATCAAGGAAGTGAAAGAAGAAATCCCCACAGAGTGGGAGGAAGACAACCTTCACTGCAGATACATCTGACAAAGCATGATATTCCAGAATTAGATAAACTGATCAAAACACAAAGAAAAAGAGAAAACAAATGACCCACTCTAAGAGATGGAGCAAAGAAACTGAAACAGAGCAAAAAACGTCACAGTAGATTAGAGATGTCCTGAGATAAACCCTCAAGAACTGTTTAACCTCACTACATCATTAAGGAAATGCACATGAAAACCACTTTAAGATCTCATCTTTACTCCAAATAGACTGGCTAGGAATCAGAAAACAAATGGATACCAAGTGCTGGAGAGGTTGTGGGGAAAGGGGAACCCTCAATCACTGTGGTTGGAATGTAAAACTCGTACAGCCACTATGGAAGCAGTGTGGAGGAGACACTATGGAAGACTTGGAATGAAGCTTGCCACCTGACCTCAGGAATACCAGCTCCTGGCATGTACCCTCAAGACTTATGCCACCACAGAGATACATGCACGGCCATGTTTATTTCAGCTCTCTTCAACAATAGAGCAAGGAGCTGGAGACCAACCTAAATGGCCCCTCAACTGATGTGAAGAGAAAATGTGGTACAAGAAAATCTACACACATGGAGTTCCTATTAGCAGCATAAGAAACACGACATCACGAGCTTTGCAGGAAATGGTCTGGAGCTAGAGGGACATCATGCGGAGTGAAGTAACAGCAGTTTCCCAGAAAAACAAATGATAATGTATCCCTCATCTGTGGATGCTCAGTGCCAAGACCCAGTGTACGTATTTCTTGTGTATGCCCTCATCGTGTGGATGCTAGTGCCAATTACCCTAGTTGTAAGTACTTTTTGTGTCAGGCACCCCTGAGCTTTTGTACAAAACAGTTAGCATAAGCATGTTTGGAAACACAACAACAGCAACAACAACAACAAGAAAAGAGCATCAAAGAACTTGACTGAAACAGTGTGAACTTCTGGCTCAAAACAGTCAACTTCCTCATGGACAAATATTGAGAAAACTGATAGATGAGAAGCCAGGTTTGGCAGAATGCAATGAGCTCTGGTGGGGGTGGGGGAATGGGCTGGAACACGGGTCTAGATTTTGTTACAAAATACATAAATTAAAAAAAAAGGAGCCCATAAAACAAAAACAAAACAAAAACAAAACTTATTTTTGAGGGCCTTGTTAATCAGATGAAATCTTATTTATTTATATATATAAAAAAAAAAAAAAACAACCTTAAACCCCACCACCGGGGGGGAAGAGGGAGGTGGATGTTTGTGAGTTAAGGGCCGGCCTGGCCTCCAGAGTGGGTTCGAGTCAAGCGGGGGCAATAGGGAGACCCAGTGTAAAAAAAAAAAAAAAAAAAAAAAAAAAAGGCAATTCTAATTTTTAAAAAATATTTATTTATTTATTTATTTGTGTATGAATGTACTGTCTTCATGTAGGTCTGTGCACCCATGTCATGCAATGTCGCGGAGGTCAGAAGAGGGTGTTGGATTCCCCTGGAACTGGAGTTCTCCTGGAATTGGAGTTTTTTTGTTTTGTTTTTTTTTTGTCTTTAAAGACGGTTCTCAGCCGCCATGTGGGTGCTGGGGATCCAACCCTGGTCCTCTGCAAGAGCAGTCGGTGCTCTTGACCACTGGGCCATCTCTCTTACACTGTAATAAGAGCTCTGAAATGTGGTCTCTTGAGTATGTGATGGTTTAAATGTGAACTTTGCCACACAGGTGTACATGACAGTTGGTCTCCAGATGGTGGCGCTGTTTTGCAGTTGTAGAATCTTTGGGACAATGGAGGTGGCAGGCCTCCATTATCCCAAAGTAGGGCCTTCAGGGTGGTCCTGAAGGTTAGTTGGCTATCGGAGCAAGAAGAAAAATATCTAATCCTGCTATATTTGCTTTTCTTTTTTTTTTTAATTTATTTTTTATTGATGTTTTGTGTATTTCATATATCAGTTTTCAGTTCAGTTCAGGCATATTCCACTTTCCCTTCCCCCCACCCCACCCCACCCCAGATCATGCATTCTGCCATAAATGTCCTGCATCTTTCTCTCAGTCTTTTTTTTTATGTTTAGGAATTCACATTTTGCTCCATTAATTTTATATTACCCTAAAATATGTATACATACTCTCCACCCATATACAGTAATTACAGTCAGAAAATAATTGGTGGGTGGATTCTAGAGCCCGTTGAGAGATTCACATTACAACAACATAGTTGCTTTCGGATAAACAGAAATATAACCATAATGTTGTTCATCATGCCTTTAGTCTGGGGGATTTGGTGTTAACATCCACAATTGAGGGAAACCATTCTCCATTTGTCTTTCTGGGACTGTGTTGCTTCACTCAGCATAATGGCTTCGAGCTCCATCCGTTTACCTGCAAGGGTCATAATGCTATCTTTCTTTACTGCTGAATAGTACTCCATTGTGTAGATGTACCACATTTTTGTCTTCCACTCGCCTGCTGAGGGGCATTTGGGTTGGTTCCAGCTCTTTGCTATTGTGAAGAGAGCTGCAATAAACATGGAGGTACATGTATCTTTGTGGTAGGATGAGTCTTTGGGGTATATACCCAGGAGTGGTATGACTGGGTCAGGTGGTAGGCTCACCTGACCCAGTCATACCACTGAGTCTTTTAAGGGTTCTGAGTCTTTTAAGGGTTCTCAATACTGCTTTCCATAGTGGTTGTACAAGTTTACATTCCCACCGGCCTTGGATGAGTGTTCCCCTTTCCCCACAATCCCTCCAGCATCTGTTGTCTTTTGTTTTCTTGATCTTAGATAGCCATACTGGAGTGAGATGATATCTGAGAGTGGTTTTAATTTGCATTTCCTTATTTTTTTTAATTTTATTTATTTTTGTATGTGTATGAATGTACTGTCTGCATGTAGGTTTGGGCACCCGTGTGGTGCAATGCTGCGGAGGTCAGAAGAGGGTCTCGGATTCCCCTGGAACTGGAGTTCTCCTGGAATTGGAGTTACAGACGGTTTTTAGCCACCATGTGGGTGCTGGGGATTGAACATGGGTCCTCTACAAGAGCAGTCAGTGCTCTTAACCACTAGGCTATCTCTCCAGCCCCTGCATTTCCTTAATTATTAATGAGGATGAACACTTTTTAAGATGTTTCTCAGCCATCTTTAATTCCTCACTGGTAAAGAATCTGTTCAGCTCTTTACTCCATCTTTTGAGTAGGTCATTTGTCTTCTTACTTCTTTGTTTTTTGAGTAGTTTATATATTCTTGATGTTAATGCTCTGTCAGATGTGTCACTGGTAAAGATTTCTTCCCACTCTGTGGGTTTTCTCTTCACCTCCTTGTTTCTTTCGCTGTACAGAAGCTTTTGAGTTTTATGAGGTCCCACTTGTCAACTGTTGACCTTACTTCCTGTGCAGCTGCTGTCTTTAGTGGTGGCGCATGCCTTTAATCCTAGCACTTGGGAGGCAGAGGCAGGCGGATCTTTGTGAGTTCAAGGCCAACCTGGTCTATAGAGTGAGTTCCAGGACAGCTGGGGCTACAGGGAGACCCTGTCTCGAAAAAGCCCAAAAAAAAAAAGAAATTCTTTTCCTTTCCTTTCTGACACCTATGTATTGTAGGTTGTTACCAACTTTTTCTTTTATCACCTTCAGGGTTTCAGGCTTCACGTTGAGATCTTTGATCCACTTGGAGTTGATTTTTTACAGGGTGAGAGGTAGGGGTTTAATTTTGTTCTTCTACAAGATGATGATCCAATTCTGCCAGCACCATTTGCTGAAGATGCTATTTTTATGTCAAATATGAGGTGGCTGAAATTGTATGAGCTCAAGTCTGGATCTTCAATTTTGTTCCATTGGTCAAAAGGTCTGTCTTTGTGCCAGTACCAGGCTGTCTTTATGACTATGGCCCTGTAATATAGTTTGACGTCTGGTAGGGCAATCCCCCCTGTATTGCATTTTTCACTCAGGGTTGCTTTAGCTATTTGGAGTCTTTTGTTTTTCCATATGAATTTAAGGATTTTTCTTTCCCAAGTCTGTGAAGAAGCTCATAGGGATTTTGATTGGGATTGTGTTGAATCTGTATATCAATTTGAGTAAGATGGACATTTTTACTATATTAATTTTCCCAATCTATGAGCATGGTAGATCTTTCCATCTTTTGATGTCATTTTCTTTCTTTCTTTCTTTTTTTTTTTTTGGTCTTTTTGAGACAGGGTCTCCCTGTAGCCCCAGCTGTCCTGGAACTCACTCTGTAGACCAGGGTGGCCTTGAACTCACAGAGATCCACCCACTCTGCCTCCCAAGTGCTGAGACTAAAGACCTGTGCCACCATGCCCGCATATTTGCTTTTCTTTGATGAAATGATGAAATGATACAATATGTGGGAAGTTGATGTAGGGCCTAATAGTCCATAATAGCTAAGCTGTAAGTGAGCACGCTACCCTGATTACCTATAAAGGCCGGAAGGAGCTGAAGCCATCTGCCACCTGCAGCTCATCCCCTGGGATTCCTAAACCTGTCACTTGGAACTCCCTATAATCCCAGCTGGCCTGGAACTCACTCTGTAGACCAGGTTGGCCTTGAACTCACAGATCTGCCTGCCTCTGCCTCGTGAGTGCTGGCATTAAAGGCCTGTGTAGCCATGTGGGTGCTGGGAATTGAACCTCTGTCTTCTGCAGGAGCAGTTGGTGCTCTTAACCACTGAGCCACCTCTCCAGTCCCAAACCTGTCACTTCTTTTTTTTTTTCTTTCTTTTTTTTTGGTCTTTTTTTTTTTTCTGAGACAGGGTCTCCATGTAGCCCCAGCTGGCCTAGAACTCACTCTGTAGACCAGGCTGGCCTTGAACTCTTGAACTCACAAAGATCTGCCTGCCTCTGCCTCCCAAGTGCTAGGATTAAAGGCATGCGCCACCACGCCCGGCTTAAATCTGTCACTTCTTTTTTTTTTTTTAATTTTATTTATTTCCATATGTGTATGAATGTATTGTCTGCATGCAAGTCTTTGCACCCGTGAAGTGCAACGCCACGGAGATCAGAAGAGGGTGTCGGATTCCCCTGGAACTGGAGTTCTCCTGGAATTGGAGTTTCAGAAGGTTCTCGGCCGCCATGTGGGTGCTGGGGATCGATCCTGGGTCCTCTGCAAGAGCGGTCGGTGCTCTTAACCGCTAGGCCATCTCTCCAGCCCTAAAAATTTATTTTATTTATTTTATTTATTTTATTTATTTCTGTATGTGTATGAATGTACTGTCTGCATGCAAGTGTGTGCACCCGTGCCATGTGGGTGCTGGGGATCTAACCCGGGTCCTCTGTAAGAGCGGTTGGCGCTCTTAACCGCTAGGCCATCTCTCCAGCCCCCTAAATCTGTCACTTCTAAAGCACACATTTGTCTTGGGAACCAAGTGGCCCATCTGCCAGAAAAAAGCCTAATCTCAGGGAAACAAATGGTATTATAGAAAGTACATGAACGTTAATGTGATCTGAAAACAACTGTGCTGTTATGTTGTAGAATCCCTTAAAACAATAAACAAAAATTTAAAAAAAAGTGCACATGCTGGGCATGGTGGCACATGCCTTTGATCCCAGCACTCAGGAGGCAGGGGCAGGCAGATCTCTGTGAGTTCAAGGCCAGCCTGGTCTACAGAGCGAGCTCCAGGCCAGCTGGGACTAAAGGGTGACTCTGTTTCAAAAATACCTCCCTTGCAAGCAACACTCTGTGACAGATGAACAAAACTATCTGACACAATTTGAAAAAAAAAAAAAAAAACCCTCCCATGCTCATGGATTGGGAAAATTAATATAGTAAAAATGTCCATTCTACTTAAACTATTGTACAGATTTAATACAATCCCAATTAAAATCCCCAAGAGTTTCTTCACAGGTTTGGAAAAAAAAAGTCCTTAATTTCATTTGGAAAAACAAAAGGTCCCGAATAGCCAAAGCAACCCTGAGTGAAAAGAGCAATACAGGGGGGGAATCTCTATATCAGACTTCAAACTATACTACAGGGCTATAGTCATAAAAACAGCTTGGTACTGGCACAAAAACACGTGTTGACCAATGGAACAAAACTGAAGATCCAGGCTGAAGAGATGGCTTAGTGGTTAAGAGTGCTGACTGCTCTTGCAGAGGACCTGGGTTCGATCCTCAGCACCCAAATGGTGGTTGGGAACTGTTAGGCTTCCCAGAATCCTAAGGGGCACACAGGTGCCCACTTCCTCCAGAAGCTGCCAATCCTCTGACCCCTTCCCACTTACCTGAGGCGCCGCCCCATGGGTATAAATGGTGGACCCCAGCCGCCATAACTCTCTTTGTGCCTCTCTGTCTCTCTGTCTCTGTCTCTATCTCTGTCTCTCTCTCTCTCTCTGTCTCCCACCCCCCGCCCCCTGCCATGCTGTCCGGTCCCACCATATGTCTGCAGGCTGCTCACGCTGGCAGTCCCACATGAAAGTAAACCATGTTCTTAGAGTGACCTAAGCCTCATGTGCCTTTTATTGGGGTTTCATGCTTTTTTATACTTAATAGGAACCATCTTTAACTGCAGTTCCAGGGGAATCTGACACCCTCTTCTGACCTCTGCATCATTGCACGACATGGGTGCACAAACCTAATAAAAAATAAATAAAATTTAAAAAACAAAACAAAAACAACAAAAACTGAAGATCCAAACTTGAGCACATACAATTTCACCCACCTCATATTTGACAAGGGGGCCAAGAAGATACAATGGAGGAAAGACAGCATCTTCAGCAAGTGGTGTTGACAAAACTGGATCACCACTTGTGGAAGAATGACATTAAAACCCTACCTCTCGCCCTGTACAAAAGTCAACTCCAGATGGATCAAAGACCTCAACATGAAACCCAAAACTCTGAAGGCGACAGCTTTGATCCCAGCACTTGGGAGGCAGAGGCAGGCAGATCTCTGTGAGTTCAAGGCCAGCCTGGTATACAGAGCAAGCTCCAGGCCAGGTGTTACTAAAGGGAGACCCTGTCTCAAAAAAAAAAAAAAAAGACTTATCACCCAGGAAGACATCTGCTGTAGAATTATTTTGAAGCTGAGGCCAGAAGCATCTTAGCTTAAGGTGTGTTTCCTCGGGCTGCTTTTATTTTCAGCTGGTCATAATTCAGATATCAACAATTTCCCTCTAAAATTCTACAGTGCAGAAAACTTAAAAATCAGTTTTATGAATTATTATTATTATTGTTGTGTGTGTGTGTGCATATGATGTGACATTGGGGTGGGCAAGAGTGCCACAATAAACATGTGGAGGTCAGGGGGTGACTTTGTGAAGCTGGTTCGCTCCTTCTGGGCTCTGAGGATCAAATTCAGGCTGTCAGACTTGTGTAGCAGGCCAATCCCCTACAAAGTTCTTTGTCTCATTCATAAAAGAATTTAAGAATGGACCCAAACAGAAACTTTAGGACAATTTTATTAGAATTTAAAGAAAAATCCTCAGGGCAGGCAAGCTGGGAATCTCAGTAGAGTATGGAGAGGAGAATGAGAAAAGCCAGGCCATGCTGGTTTGGAGCCTGCAGGGAGGTCAGACACAAGCTGGTTTGGAGCAGGAGGTCAGACACATGGCAGACCGGCAACTTCCCACTGGGGAGAAGAAAAGAACGCTTCAGAGAAAAAGTAAAGAGGTACAAGATACTAGGGTAGTCCAAAGCAGATTTTTTTTTTTTTTTTTTTTTTTTTTGTCTTTTTGAGACAGGGTCTCCCTGTAGTCCCAGCTGTCCTGGAACTCACTCTGTAAACCAGGCTAGCCTTGAACTCAAAGATCTGCCTGCCTCTGCCTCCTAAATGCTAGGATTAAAGGTGTGCGCCACCACGCCCGGCTCAAAGCGTTTAAGAAAGCATTTGTAGCTGGGCATGGTGATGCACGCCTTTAATCCTAGCACTTGGGAGGCAGAGGCAGGTGGATCTTTGTGAGTTCGAGGCCAGCTTGGTTCTAGGACAGCTGGGGCTACGTGGAGACCCTGTCTCGAAAAGACAAAAAAAAAAAAAAAAAAAAAGAAAGCATGTGTAGGATAGAAAAGGGATATGAAGAAAAGGAGAGAAAGTACGCCTTTCTGAAAAACTCAGACAAGTGGGCAGATTCACAGAGACTTAATCTGTGGAGGATCCAAAGCACTGCACTGGGAGGTGGGACTCCGGGCGGACAGGAAGAGTTCCCCAGCTCATAGGTATTCCACCCATCTATTTAGCATGACTTAAGGTGAACCTCCCTTCCTCAGGGTGGTTCTGTTATGAGGTGATTGAGTGGTGAAACTTCCAACAGAGATTTTACAGTCTTGACCAGTTTATATTATTAGGGTATTTGCTACTCTTAACACTTACAATAGCAAACTTTGCTTCAGTTCCACAAAAAAATTTTAGGCACTTGGACATTCAAAAGAACAGTAAGACTAATTTACTTTGTTCATTCAATACTTCTACCTTTAGACTGTTTTACCTTTAAAAATTTTTTTAATTGTTTTATGTGTATGAGTGTACTTGTCTGCATGTAGGTTGGTGCACCTGTGTCTTGCAATGCTGCAGAGGTCAGAAGAGGGTGTCAGATTCCCCTGGAACTGGAGTTAAAGACCATTCTTAGCCACCATGTGGGTGCTGGGAATCGTACCCCAGTCCTCTGCAAGAGCAGTTGGCACTCTTAACCATCTCTCCAGCCCGTTTTACCCATTTTAAACTGTATTCTTTGTGAGGATGTGTCAAAAGGTGAAATATTGCAAAGACTCATTTTCACACTCTTAGTCAGAATACTTAGACATTAAATGGCATGGCCCTTATTTAAAAAGTAATTTTCTTTTCTTTTTTTTTTGGTCTTTTTGAGACAGGGTCTCCCTGTAGCCCCAGCTGGCCTGGAGCTCGCTCTGTAGACCAGGCTGGCCTTGAACTCACAAAGATCCACCTGCCTCTGCCTCCCAAGTGCTAGGATTAAAGGCATCTGCCACCACGCCCTGCTAAAAGGTAATTTTCATATGCACCTGTATACACGTGCATACATGCCTACCTGCATTTGCACATACAAATAAATGAAGTATTTTTCAACGTCATTACACTTACAAAGATTTATTATTTATTTATTTGTTTATTTATTTATTTATTTATTTTTGGTATTTTTGAGACAGGGTCTCCCTGTAGCCTCAGCTGGCCTGGAACTCTGTAGACCAGGCTGGCCTTGAACTCAGAGAGATCCGCCTGCCTCTGCCTTCCGAGTGCTGGGATTAAAGACGTGTGCCACCATGCCCAGCACAAATATTTTAACAGATGAACACAAAATCAGATGAATTTTCCCTCCATTTTTCTTTTCATAAATAGAGATAAAATTCATAATCAAGTATGCACTTCATTAAGTTTTCATTGAAAAGAAATGGAGGGGCTGGAGAGATGGCTCAGTGGTTAAGAGCACTGGCTGCTCTTGCAGAGGACCTGGGTTCACTTCCCAGCACCCACATGGCAGCTAAGAACCATCTTTTTTTAAAAATTTTATTTATTTATTTATTTATTTATTTATTTATTTATTTATTTATGTGTATGAACGTACTATCTGTATGCAGGTCTGTGCACCCGTGTCGTGCAATGCCGCGGAGGTCAGAAGAGGGTGTCGGATTCCCCTGGAACTGGAGTTCAAGAACTGGAGTTCTCCTGGAATGGACGATTCTCAGCCGCCATGTGGATGCTGGGGATGGAACCCGGGTCCTCTGCAAGAGCAGTCAGCACTCTTAACCGCTAGGCCATCTCTCCAGCCCCTAAGAACCATCTTTAAGCCAGGCATGGTCGCACATGCTTTTAATTTAATCCTAGCACTTGGTGGATCTCTGTGAGTTCAAGGCCAGCCTGGTCTACAGAGTAAGGTCCAGGCCAACTGGGACTACAGGAAGACCCTGACTCAAAAAAAAAATTAAAAATTAATCCTTAAATATTACCTCCTACCACAAATTATTGACATTATTAGGTTATTTATGCACACAATTGTATATTTGTTTTATTTTATATTATTTTTTATTTTATAGATTGAAGGCTATTAATATTTAAGGTTTTTTTTTTTTTTTTTTTGGTCTTTTCGAGACAGCGTCTGTAGCCCCAGCTGTCCTGGAACTTGCTCTGTAGACCAGGCTGGCCTTGAACTCACAAAGATCCGCCTGCCTCTGCCTCCCAAGTGCTAGGATTAAAGGCGTATGCCACCACGCCCGGCAATATTTAAGTTTTAAATAACAGTGGTCCACAAGGTGGATGACTTACTCTAGGTACTCTGCCATCTGAACTACAAGAAAATTGATGCTTTGAGTTTCTAGCTGTCCCTGCCTCCCAAGTGCTGGGATTAAAGGCATGCACCATCATGCCAGCAGGTGAGGAGGCACATACCGAGCCTACTAGGCAAACATTCTTCTACCCAACTGTGCCTGCGGCCTTTAACTGCTCTGTTAAGTCAGTGAAATGAAGCAATCATCATTAAAAAGAAAAAGGCAAGTGCATCCTGGTGACTGAAACCCAGGAGCCCTCCATAATTTGCATTTCATTCCCTGAACTTCATTTTGAGCTTGTGAGACCGACAGTGATCAGTAAATTGTGGAACTGGGGTGTGGTGGGGGATGGGAGTGGGGTTGGTCTTCTGAATGAGTAGGGCACCTGATGAATTTAATTTTGAGATAGGGTTTGCCCAAACTGGCCTTGGGACCCTCGTCCTCCAGCCTCTGCTTCCTGAATGCCGGAATTACAGGTATTCAGTCCCTCCCAGCCTGAGACTAGTTTTCCCTGAACTGGCTGAGACCTGTGAGAGACAGGCCAGATGAACTTTGGGTGGAGACTGCTAGATGCGTGGGTGAGGATCCTAAACTGGAGTTCACTGGGATGGGCTGGGTGGGCGGGAAACCTTGAATGTCACTCAGGCTGCCTGCTGTCTTGGTGGTTTGGGCTATTGTAACAAATACTATGGCCATGGCCCAGCAGGTCTGGAGACATGGCACTCACATGGTGGAGGAGAGAGCTGACTCCAGCAAGGCAAGCTGTCCTCTGACTCGCAAACATACAGCATGGCATGCTTTCCCCAATAATATATAGGGCTACAGGGAGACCCTGTCTCAAAAAATACCAAAAAACCCCCAAAACAACAACAAAAAACTACCCAAATGTTGGGCGGGGGGCACTCATGTTTTAATCTCACCACTCAGGGAAACAGAGACAGGCAAATCTCTGTGAGTTCAAGGCCAGGGCAGCAGGGGCTACATGGAGACCCTGTCTCAAAAATGACCCCCTCCCCCCAAAAAGTACTCTCCAACAGATTTTTTATTTTAATTTTTTATTTTTTTGGCTTTTCAAGACAGGGTCCCCCTGTAGCTACAGGATGTCCTGGAACTCACTAAGTAGACCAGGCTGGCCTTGAACTCACAGAGATCCACTTGCCTCTGCCTCCTGAGTGCTGGGATTAAAGGCATGAACCACCATGCCCGGCAAGAATGGCTTTTCTAGCTATTCTCAGTAAAATGTCTCTTTTCAGTTTCTGGCTATTTTTCTGTGCGAGCTGTTACTCTTGAGTGGGAACAGGCTGTGAAGAGGGCACATCTCAGGGACACACATCAGAGGGTGCAGATCCCTAGATGGTCATCTATTGTGGCCTTACACTGTGGGAGAGGCAAAGAATTTTGGTATAATCCCTTTTCTAAAAACTTTTGTGGGGCATGGGTCTCATAGAGATCTGCCTGCCTCTTCCTCTCAAGTGCTGGGGTTAAAGGCTGGGGTACTACCCACTGATTTTTAAATTTATTTTTATTTTTTATTTGGTCTTTTTAAGACAGGGTCTCCCAGCTGTCCAGGAACTCACTGTGTAGATCAGGCTGGACTTGAACTCACTGGGATCCCTTCCTCTGCTTTTGGGGTGCTGGGATTAAAGGCGTGCACTACCACTCCTGGTTTATCCTTATTTTTTAAGACAGGATCTTTTCAGGTAGCCCTGACTGTCCTGGAACTTGAACTCCCCTTTCTTCCATTTGTACCTTCCCAGTGCTAGAATTCTAGTGTCTGCCACCACACCCAGCTGCTTTTTCTTTTTTTCCCCAGATAGGGTTTCCCTGTAGTCCCAGCCAGCCTAGAAATTGCTATGTAGACCAAGCTGGCCTCTAACTCACAGAGATCTGCCTGTCTCTGCCTCCTGAGTGTTACAACTAAAGGCTCCAGGCGCTTATTTTTAAATGACAAAAATCACACAAATATAGGTTACAATGTGATGTTTCAGGCATGTACATAATTGGGGGAGGATTAAATCCTGCTAGCAGAATCGCTTTACATACTTGTCATTTTTGTGGTGGGTGAGGCCTCTTTCATCAGGGCCCCATGATTAATCATCCCTCAAGGCCTTACTTCCAAATACCATGGAAGTTTCCACATATAAATTTTGGGGAACTCTGTCCAAGCATAGCATGTGCCTACTTGTACAATTGACTTTCTATCATGTGCTTTTGCTACACAGGACTAGGGCATGCAAGTAAAGCTGTGCAGGTAAGGAGGTCTTCTGTGACAGGACTGGAAAGGGGAAAGTGTCTTCACAATGGACTGTGTGGGTTCACGCAATGGGCATTTTCAGTTGACTGCACTGAAGATCTTAGTGCTAGAATCTGAGTCAAAAGACGCTGTCCTAGGGCCGGGTGTGGTGGCTCACGCCTTTAATCCTAGCACTTGGGAGGCAGAGGCAGGCAGATCTTTGTGAGTTCAAGGCCAGCCTGGTCTACAGAGTGACAGAGTGAGTTCCAGGACAGCTGGGGCTACAGGAGACCCTGTTTGGAAAAAACCAAAAAAAAAAAAAAAAAGAAAACAAAAAAAAAAAAAAAAAAAAAAAAAAAAAAGACGCTGTCCTAGTTTCCCAGAAGAGGACAACCAAGCAATGTAAACAAACTAGGAAAGCCAGGTGTGATGTGGTGGCCCTGGGGTTCCATCACAGCATCTTGGAAACTGAGGCAGTAGTGCAGCAAGTTCAAGGCCAGCTTGGCTCACACAGTGAGTTCAGGACCAGCCTGGGCTGGTCTGTAACAGCTGTAATTCCAGTTCTAGGGGACCTGACGCCCTCTTCTGATCTCTCCAAGCACTGTATGTCATGGGTGCACTTGCACACATGCAGGCAATACTCTTCTTCCTCCTCCTCACCACGCCCGGCTCTTAATTTATTTTTTATGTGTATGAATGTACTGTCTGCACGCAGGTTTGTGCACCCGTGTCGTGCAATGCCTTGGAGGTCAGAAGAGGGGGTTGGATCCCCCTGGAACTGGAGTTAAAGATGGTTCTTAGCCGCCATGTGGGTGCTGGGGATCGAACCTGGGTCCTCTGCAAGAGCAATGGGCGCTCTTAACCACTAGGCCATTTCTTCAGCCCCAGCAAAGGATTTTTTTCTAACAGTGGAGTATTAGAATAATTCATGATGCTAATGATAAGGCACACACATGAGGTTCCCATGGATATCTGCCCTCTTTCATTGCCCTTAATCCTATCTCCAAAGCACATTAGCTGAGAAATTTAGTTACCAAACCATGACTTAGTGGTGACTTAACCATATTTATATTTGTATTAATTGCTTACAGATTATACCTCATACTAGCAATTATATTACACTACAGGAAAACTGTATTGGCATAGGTTCTTGCCCTTGTTTTGGGAAACTGATCTAACTACTTAGAAAACAGTCCTTAATATAGTTTGACTCTTCTGTTGGTAATAATATTTTCATGTAACCCTAGGCAGCATTAAATAGACATGAAAAAATAGTATTTATTTTATTATCCCTCCCCAAAAGTTTGTTTGAATTTTATGCACGTATAAGATTATTTACAATAATTCACAAGTTTCAATGGTGTTGAGGAATGGTCTTACATTTTTTTTGATTTCTTAATTCTGCATCTTAAGAATTTAAGTGCAGCCGGGCGTGGTGGCGCATGCCTTTAATCCTAGCACTGTGGAGGCAGAGGCAGGTGGATCTTTGTGAGTTCAAGGCCAGCCTGGTCTACAGAGTGAGTTCCAGGTCAGCTGGGGCTACAGGGAGACCCTGTCTCGAAAAGACAAAAAAAAAAAAAAAAAAAAAAAAGAATTAAGTGCAGATTTATACATGTATTGGTTGAAGTTTTTCATTAAAATGCTAGGAGATCTTGATGCCAAACTTGTTAATGAGTGCACAGAAGATGAAGTAGAAAATTGTATTTGTAGTTATAGGACCATTTTTTTTTTTTTTTTCTTCTTTTGCAGACAGGGTCTTCCTGTAGCCCCAGCTGTATGGAACCACTCTTTTTTTTTTTTAGACAGGCTGGCCTTGAATCTCACAAAGCTCTCCTGCTTTGCCTCAAGTGCTAGTAGGGATTTAGGCCTGCGACACCACGCCTGGCCAGTTTAGACCATGTTTATAACTCATCTCTTTTACCAAACTAAACCAAGGGATTTCTTTTTATTAGGTTATTTTCATGAAATTGAATATGCATTCATCTTGTTTTTCCGATTATTTGAAGAAATCATTTGTATTGTACTGAGACAAATATGTACAGAAAATGTGGGAAGCTGTAGTGTACTGAGAGTGTGTGTTTAATTGATGCCTTTCCAAGCCCGCCTATCTTCTTGGCTTTAAACAGTGCTGTGCCAGTGGCCAGTCATTGCTGTACCACAGCCCACAGCTGCCTTTGAAGTTTATGTTCACAGTGAATAGAATATGATTCTTGACTGAAGTTAAACCATCTCATATATATATATATTTATTTTTTTTTTTTTTTTTTTGGTATTTTTCGGACAGGGTCTCTCTTTAGTACCGCTTGCCTGGAGCTTGCTCTGTGGACCAGGCTGGCCTTAACTCGAGATGCCCCTGGCCTCTGCCTCCCGAAAGAGTGTGGGATTTTAAGGGGTGCGTCTACCACGCCCAGCTGGTAAACATGTATATTACATGTACCATAAAACAACCCAGGGGTTAATAATTTTTAAACAAAACTTGCCTAAGTATTGAGACGTTAACCTACTAAGTTCATAAATCTATCACATAGCAAGGGGTTCTCTCTAGGTGGTATCATAATCGGATTTTTCTATAACTTGACTATTTTTTTTTTTTTTTTTTTTGGTATTTTTTTGGAGATAGGGTCTCCCTTTGTCTCAGCTATCCTGGAGCTCGCTCTGTAGACCAGGCTGGCCTTGAACTCTCAGAGACCCGCCTGCCTCTGCCTCCCAAGGGATGGGATTAAAGGCATGTGCCACCACATCTGGCTTTTTTTGGACTTTTTGAGACAGGGTCTCCCTGTAGCCCCAGCTGTCCTGGAACTCACTCTGTAAACCAGGCTGGTCTTGAACTCACAAAGATCCACCTCCCTCTGCCTCCTGAGTGCTAGGATTAAAGGCGTGTGCCACCATGCCCGACCATCCCTTGACTATTTTCTTAGTGAATATTTGGATTAAGGTAGTGACTGGGATTGGCATTCTGGCTAAGTATTTTGAAATACATTGCGAATATATGGCTTAGTGTTAAAAGGAAAAGAAATGATTTTCTTTGTCTTAAAAAAAAAGGCCACAGTTTAATTTTTATTAACATTTATTTTTTGGTCTTTTTGAGACAGGGTTTCCTTGTAGCCCCAGCTGGCCTGGAACTCGCTATGTAGATCTGGCTGGCCTTGAACTCCAAGGCCGTACCACCATGTCCGGCAAAAGGCTAAATTTTTTTGAAAGGAATCTTTTTTTAAATTTTATTTATTTACTTTTTTATGTGTATGAATGTACTGTCTGCATGTAGGTTGGTGCACCCGTGTCGTGAAATGCCGCGGAGGTCATAAGAGGGTGTCAGATTCCCCTGGAACTGGAGTTACAGACGGTTCTCAGCCGCCATGTGGGTGCTGGGGATCGAACCCGGGTCCTCTGCAAGAGCAGTCGGTGCTCTTAACCGCTATCTCTCCAGCCCCAAGGTTACACTTTTTAAAAGATGATAAAATCATATGCTATTCTGATTTTCATTGTTAACTGTGTAATAATCTGAGAGGCTTTTCACTGAAGCTAAACACGCAAAATAAAACCAAATAAACAAACCTGAAGCATAACTGGGTTCTTACTGAATTCCACCTTCTCTCTCTCTCTTTGGTGTTTTTGAGACAAAGTTTCCCTCTAGCCCCAGCTGGCCTTGAACTCACAGAGCTCCATCTGCCTCTGCCTCCCGAGTGCGGGACGTGGGCCACCATCGTGGGCTAGAATTCCACCTTCTCTTACATCAGCCCACACGCCCCACAGTCTTCTTGAGTACCGGGACCTAGAAAACGCTAAGGCTGTGTGAGGAGCAGACCCCCGCTCGCCGGCTCCGGAATCCTCCCAGTAGTCCGCCCAGGAATCCTCGCCCGCAGACCTCCCACATGCACGTGATAACTCTCCGACTACCTGCGCTGGTCGCTCAGGTCTGAGGAAGACCAGCGCGCTCCAGGCCGTCCCTCTTTACGTCTCGAGCGCGATTCCTCCAGATGACCAATCAGAAGGCCGGATTCCGGGGAAGCCCCGGGCGGCAGCGGCGGCAGCCACGGCGCGTGCGCTAGAGCTCCGCGTGTCTATATAAACATGGCTGGCTAAACAGCACCCACGGGGTGTTAGAAGCGCGCCTGGCAGCTCCTGGGATCTTGCGAATCTGTAGTGTTTGCACTTTCTTGCGCGGAAGCACAGAGTGGAAGCTAACCGGGTGGGAACTGAAGTGACGCCCCTCTGGGAGCTGCTGGTCCGGGCTCTTCTGCGGGGGCACCCCGGCTGAGGCGCGCACGTGTGAGCGCCGCTGAGGTAGCGCTGGGCGGCGTAGCCAGCCGGGGCCGCGCGGGTCGCTTTCTCAGCCGGCGCCGCTCCCCCGCAATGCTGCGGAGTCCAGATTGCGCCCCAGTCGGCTGCCGCCCGTTCGCGCTCTCCTGTTCTCTGCACCTAGAAAGGCAGCGCGGCTGCCGCTGAGCCCCGAGGGATGCCCGCCGGCCTCAGTGAGCCCGAGGGCGCCGCTGCTCCGGCCGTCACCAGCGCCTCTGGGACCGCGGTGACGGGGACCGCGTTGACCGTGGCACCCGTCGTGCTGCCGGTTCGGACCGACAGCACCCCGCTGGCTCTGGGCGCTGCGACCACGGTCCCCGTCAGCGTCTGCGTGGAGTCGCGGGCGCCCCAGCCCGTGGCGTCCCCCGCGGGCACTGTAGTGACCAAAGTTGTTCCTGTCACCACCCTTCCCAAGCTGGGCGGCGGCCCTCGGCTGCCCGCCCCCCAGATGGTCACGGTGAAAACCCCGGGCACCACGACCATCCAGCTGCCGGCCAACTTGCAGCTTCCTCCAGGTACGTGGATCATTCCCGCGAGCCCGCGGTGACACGGGGAAAGTCGCCGCCGCGCTGCCCCTCTTTTGCTGCTGGCTCTGCAAAACTCCCAGCCCAGAGCCTCATAGACTTGACTTTGCAGCGAGCCGGCAGGGAGCAGCCTATTGGGCAGGGAGGCAGCCTATTGCGCAGAGATTTGCCTTTACCGGTCCGAGAGCCCCCTGGGGGGGTCCCAGGGAAGGAAGCTTTCCACCTGGGTGACGGTCACAGCTGGAACAGCACCTGGAGCAGGGCCCTGCAGGCACCTAGTACCGGGAATTTTCTTCCCTACTCCTAGATGCTGTGGTGAAAAAGTGTCTTATTAAAAGAAACTTCCTGGAAGTTAAGAGATGAGATCTCTGGCCCGGTGTGGTGGCGCACGCCTTTAATCCTAGCACTTGGGAGGCAGAGGCAGGTGGATCTTTGTGAGTTCAAGGCCAGCCTGGTCTACAGAGTGAGTTCCAGGACAGCTGGGGCTACAGGGAGACCCTGTCTCGAAAAGACCGAAAAAAAAAAAAAAGAAGTGGAAGTATTAATTGAAAAAATTTTTTTTAATATCCACTAGCAAAAGAACAGAGGAAGAGGGATAACTAAGGCTGTATTTGGTCATGGACATCATGGGCAGATTAGGTTCTGTACATTTTATGAAACTGTTTTAGCTTTGTATGGTACACAGTGTACCTTGACTTATAAACCACTGCATATATAGTTATTCCACCATGCCCGGCTATTGGCTATTATTTGCCAGATTTTAATTGCTGTTCAGCCCTTCAGTCTTGTAAAGTATTGGCCAATGTATTTTAATGAAATTGCCGCCTGATGTGTTTGGAAAAAGTAAACAAAAAAACTATTAGGATAGAG
This sequence comes from Rhizomys pruinosus, assembly GCA_009823505.1. Taxonomy (NCBI): domain Eukaryota; kingdom Metazoa; phylum Chordata; class Mammalia; order Rodentia; family Spalacidae; genus Rhizomys; species Rhizomys pruinosus. The sequence continues at coordinate 1,748,841 of VZQC01013591.1, forward strand.
AATTGTCAAGAGGGAAAACTTTCTGGTAAGTTGTAATATTTACTGATGGCTTGCCATGGTGGGTAGGCAGTTTTAATTCATATATTTTTTTAATTTTTTATTTATTCTTATATGTGTATGAATGTACTGTCTGCATGTAGGTTTGTGCACCCGTGTCATGCAATGCCATGGAGGTCGGAAGAGGGTCTTGGATTCCCCTGGAACTGGAGTTAAAGATGGTTCTCAGCCGCCATGTGGGTGCTGGGGATCGAACCCGGGTCCTCTGCAAGAGCAGCTGGCACTCTTAACCACTAGGCCATCTCTCCAGTCCCCAATAATTCGTATTTTTTAATGGCAGGTAGCAGATAAAGGAAGATGTCTCTAAGGATAAATAATTTGCACAGTGCACCTAACTCATGAGAAGGAGTCAGGGGCTTTGAGTCCAGGTCTGTTTAACTCTATACAGCACTGTACACACCACTTGTGTACAGTATGCCTCACGGGGTGACAGGGCTGAAACATATTTTAGAGTTAAACTTGCATTTTATAAACTAAGACACTAAAACTGAAAGTATTTATATTCCTGACCTTGGAGAAGCCCTTCAAGAGAGGATAGCAATGCAGAGGCAGGGGGATGTCTGCCAGTTTGGGACCAACTTGGACTAGTTAGTTCCAGGAGAGAGAGAGAGAGAGAGAGAGAGAGAGAGAGAGAGAGAGGGG
>VZQC01013591.1:1750115-1808789 GCA_009823505.1 Rhizomys pruinosus
CAGGCAGAGGCAGGTGGATCTCTGGGTTCAAGGCCAGCCTGGTCTAGAGTTCCAGGCCAGCTGGGTCCATAGGGACATCCTGTCTCAAAAAAAAAAAGGAAACATTGGCTAAATTTAGGTTATAAATTCTGTGCCGCTCTCATACATGGAGGAATAGCTGATTACTGAAGAATGTATGTGTTGTTTTTTTTTTTTTTTTTGGTCTTTTTGAGACAGGGTTTCCCTTTAGTTCCAGCTGGCCTGGAGCTCGCTCTGTAGACCAGGCTGGCCTTGAACTCACAGGGATCCGCCTGCCTCTGCCTCCCGAGTGCCAGGATTAAAGGTGTGTGACACCACGATCGGCTCGTGTGTTTCTTACTTTACCAAAATAGCAAATGCTTTTTAAAAGTATTTGGTTCTTCCGTCTGAAACTCCAATTCCAGGAGAACTCCAGTTCCAGGAGAATCTGACACCCTCTTCTGACCTCCGCGGCATTGCACGACACGGGTGCACAAACCTACATGCAGACAGTACATTCATACACATACAGAAATAAAAAAAAAAGTATTTGGTTTTTGCCAGCCTGGTGGCACAAGCCTTTAATCCCAACAGGGACAGGCGGATCTTTGTAAGTTCAAGGCCAGCCTGGTCTACATAGTGAGTTCCAGGACAGCTGGGGCTACAGAGAGACCCAGCCTCAAAAAAAAAAAAAAAAGAAAAAAAATATATGTATATGTATATGGCCATGCCAGGCATGGTGGTGCACACCTTTAATACCAGCAGAGGCAGGTGGATCTCTGTGAGTTCAAGGTCAGCCTGGTGGTGTATCTAGTGAGTTCCAGGCCTGAAGTGTGCAGCTAGCTTGGGTTACAGTACAGTGTCAGACCCAAAACAAGCTGGAAGACGGCAGATGGTTTAGGGGGTAAAAATCATTTGCCTCACAAGCCTGGATTCTGTCCCGAATGGAACCCATTTAAAAGCCAGATGCAGTGGTGTGCATCTGTAATCCCAGTGCTCCTCAGGTGACCTGAGAGTCAGAGACAGGAAAGAGACCCTGCATCAAATCAAGGTGGAAGGAGAGAATTGACCTCTACCAAGTTGTCCTCTCACCTCACATGTGCCTCTCCCCACACGAAGTACATTTTAGAGATTCTTTGAATAAGTCTTTTTAAAATTAATTAATTATTCATTTATTATTATTTTTTTTAAAGGCGTGCACCACCATGCCCGGCATTTATTCATTTCTGTATGTGTATGAATGTACTGTCTGCATGCAAGTCTGTGCACCCGTGTCATGCAATGCCGCGGAGGTCAAAAGAGGGTGTCGGATTCCCCTGGAACTGGAGTTCTGAAATTGGAGTTTCAGACGGTTCTCGTCCGCCATGTGGGTGCTGGGGATCGAACCTGGGTCCTCTGTAAGAGCCGTCGGCGCTCTTAACCGCTAGGCCATCTCTCCAGCCCCTCATTTATTATTTTTTATGTGTATGAGTGTACTGTCTGCTTATAGATTGGTGCACCCCTGTCGTGCAATGCTGCAGAGGTTAGAAGAGGGCCTCTGATTCCTCTGGAACTGGAGTTAAATACAGTTCTTAGCCACCATGTGGGAGCTGGGAATCGAACCCAGGTCCTCTTCAAGAGCAGTTAGTGCTCTTAACCTCTGAGCCATCTCTCCAGCCCCAAGAGATTCTATCTATCTATCTATCTATCTATCTATCTATCTATCTATCTATCTATCTTCTATTTATCTCAAATACACTAGCAACTTTATTATCTTCTCCCCTCCAAAAAAAAAAAACAAAACAAATAAACCCAACCCTCCCCCAAAAAACAAGATGCACACCATAACCTAAATAGAAAAACATCTAGTTTAAGTACCTTTTCATGTAAACATCAAACCTGTAACCATATATACAGGGTTCTTCTAGGGAGCAGAGGCTAGAAATAAAAGGTTTATATTCAATTTTTTCTTTTTTTTTTTTTCGGTCTTTTTTGAGACAGGGTCTCTGTAGCCCCAGCTGTCCTGGAACTCACTCTGTAGACCAGGCTGGCCTTGAACTCACAAAGATCCGCATGCTTCTGCATCCCAAGACATGTAAGGTTTTAGGTCCAGTGATAAGCAAAGATTCCATTACTTGTAGAACATTAACAAACAATTATTGATGTAAAGCAGTTGGAGTCCTTAAAATTAAATACTTATTTGGGCTGTGCTGAGGATTGAACCCAGGGCCTTGTCTGTTCTACCACAGAGCTGTAGTCCACCCCACTTTTTAAGCTTTTTTTTTTTAATTTTTTTTATTTCTGTGTGTATGAATGTAATGTCTGCATGTAGGCCTGTGCACCCGTGTCGGATTCCCCTGGAACTGGAGTCCTCCTGGAATTGGAGTTTCAGACAGTTCTCAGCCGCCCTGTGGATGCTGGGGATTGAACCCAGGTCCTCTGTAAGAGCGGTCGGCACTCTTAACCGCTAGGCCATCTCTCCAGCCCCATTTTTTTTTAAACTTTTTTTTTATTTATCACCCCTCTTTAATATACCAGCTTCACTGAAATATACTTTTTGTAATTTTTTGAAAAGGAACCTATTTATAGCAAATGTTTAAGATTTTGATAAAAGTTTTGCCACCACTGTCTGTAATCAAGATACAGAATATTTCACTCTCAGAAGCTTAATCTTTTTGAAAGAAAATGTATGTATGCCTCCCATGATCTGTGGTACAATTTATAGTTACCATGGACAGTTACTGGTGACAGTTTTCTATTAATATACCCCAAGATAGCCTTGAACTTGTGATGATCTTGACTCAGCTTCCAAGGTGCCTGAATTACAGATGTGTGCCCCCAGGTCCAGCAAAATTTTCATTTTATTTTATTATTTATTTTACTTTTTTTTTTTTCTGGGGGGATGGGGTTGGGGACAGTTTGAGGGAGTTGGTTTTCTCCTAACATGTGAGTTCTGTGGTTTGAACTCAGGTTAGCAGGTGTGGTGGCTCACCTGTTTACTGCTGAAGTCCTTAAAACTAACAACAAAAATTCGAATAATCTTTGAAGTCTTGTGGGTTTACTTTTTTTTTTTTTTTTTTTTTGGTCTCCCTGTAGTACCCAGCTGTCCTGGAACTCACTCTGTAGACCAGGCTGGCTGGGTTTACTTTTGAAAAATGAAGTGAAATTTATTAGAAATGAACAAAACCTGCTTTGGCAACTAAACTCTATTTTGGCTGTACTGTCACTAACAAACCATGAGATTAAAATTTTATGATTTAATTTTTTCTTATTCAGTTCAGGAAATGAGAAGAAATGGAAATTTAAGTGTTAAAGCCCAGTATTGAAAAGTATAATGTGAAAAAGGAGAGGAATTTGGCCTGGGGTACCTAGAGAAGACTTTGAGTTATACTCAGCCACATATTTATAGGACTATAAATATTTATATTTATGTCTTACATATATTTATATATGTTATTTTTATACATGTTAGCCACATGTAAATAAAGGACTAATTAGGATAGTTTTGTATGGTTGAAGTGGTCCTCATATTTTGTGGACAAGAGTCACCACTTTACAAATTAAGGAAGGGTGCTGTGTTATCTTTCTGCTTCTGAAAGAGTGACATCTACATATTTCCTTTTTTTTAAATTTTATTTATTTTTGATGTGTATGAATGTACTGTCTGCATGTAGGTCTGTGCACCCGTGTCCTGTAATGCTGCGGAGGTCAGAAGAGGGTGTTGGATTCCCCTGGAACCGGAGTTCTCCTGGAATTGGACTTACAGATGGTTCTCAGCTGCCATGTGGGTGCTGGGGATTGAACCTGGGTCCTCTGCAAGAGCAGTTGGTGCTCTTAACCCGCTAGGCTATCTCTCCAGCCCCCTCCTTTTTTTTTTTTTTTTTTTTTAAGGCAAGGTCTCCCTGTAGCTTCAGCTGGCCTGGAACTTACTAGGCTGGGCTTGAACTCACAGAGATCCAATTGACTGCCTCCTGAGTGCTGTGATTAAAGGCGTGTGCCACCATACCTGGCCATATCTCCATTTTCATAACTACGGATTATTTATTTGAGAAGAGACTAGAAATTCAGCAGTCAGGTATTTTGAATTGTAGCACTTTAGTTAGAGTCTTTCTGGATGCTGGTACTGTGGAGAAACCAAAGAGCCACCATCCAAATCCAACATTGTATTTGAAGCACTACAGCTCACAGAAAAGTAGACTGTTAATTTATGTAGAGAATGGATAATAGTCCACTTTATATTTTTGAAACCTTAATATTTATAGAGGAAAGGCACTGTGTTACACAATGTATGATTCCTTTTAAAAGAATATCACTCTTTGACAATTTCACATATGTAAACAATGTGTCTTGAGCATATCCATCCTCACTATCTCTCTACCACTTTCCCCAGGCACACTCAATACATATCCATTTTCTCCTGTTACGCCTTCTCCAATTAATGCCGCTTATTGGAATGTTGACTGATCTTGTTGACTTGGTGTTGTGCTGGTCTTGTGCAGACAGCCACAGCTGCAGGGACTTCATCAGTGCAGTGCTCACTGTCATGTCAAGAAGACAGCATTTCACATGGTTCCTCCCCACGCTCTAGCTCTTACATGCTTTCTGTGCCTCTTCCCTGATGTTCTCTGAGCCTTTATGGACCTGAGGGTTGTTATTGATGTGTTATTTAGGTTGAACATACAGTAGTCACTTATTCTTAGCATGTTTCCCAGTTATGAGTCTCTATTAACAATTGCCTACTGTGGGGCTGGAGAGATAGCCTAGTGGTTAAGAGCACCGACTGCTCTTGCAGAGGACCCGGGTTCGATCCCCAGCACCCACTTGGCGGCTGAGAACCGTCTGAAACTCCAATTCCAGGAGAACTCCAGTTCTAGGGGAATCCAACACCCTCTTCTGACCTCCGCAGCATTGCACGACACGGGTGCACAAACCTGCATGCAGACAGTACATTCATACATATAGAAAATAAATCAATTTTAAAAAAAGTGCATTAAAAAAAGTTGCCTACTGCAGAGCGAAGCTTCCCTGGCCAAGGTTATTCTATGGCTATAAACAAATATTTGGAAAGCAGTTTGAAAACATGTCCATTTAGCAAATTAACAGTCATAGGTTCCCCCTAAGACCTCCTGAGCAGTGGGTTTTGACTGAGTTTATAGTAGCAGGCATGAGTTACTTCCTGTGAAGCTTAAATCCAAGCCAGAAGTGGTTGGTTGTCTCCATAACTGTTTCTAGAGTATTGCTCTGATATATACATCTTGCCTGGCCTATTAGTGCTCTAGCGTGATGGGCTGGCTGCTGGGTATTATCATTGATGCCCACATAGCGCTTCTAACCCTATGAAAGCTGGTCTACAGATAGTTTTCAGTCAGTTCCAGCTTGTTTCTTTGTGTCTTGTAACTAGTTTGTGCTTTAGCAATAGGGCATTCCTGTGTGGTTCTGGTGGGCAACTAACAGCAATGGGCAGTGACAATTGCTTATATTATTTGGAGAACCTTTGGGACTTCCCTGGCCAGTAACCTGGCATTGAGAGTTTCATTTTGTAATTTTTGTCTTCTGGGGAAGCATTGTCCATCCATGTAGGGCACCTGTGTTCCCCCTACCTTATTTTGTTTTTATTTTTATTTTTATATTTTTTTGTCTTTTCGAGCCAGGGTCTCCCTGTAGCCCCAGCTGTCCTGGAACTCGCTTGAACTCACAAAGATCCACCTGCCTCTGCCTTCAAAGTGCTAGGATTAAAGGCGTGCGCCACCACGCCCGGTGCATTCTATTTATTTTACTGTAGCCATAATTTCAGATTGTATTTCTTTGTGAAATTCTTTCATCCATCAGAATTTTATTTTTAGTTTTTGTCTTTTTGAGACACAGGGTCTTCCTCTCTCTACCACCCAAGTGCTGTGATTTTTTCTTAAATATTTTTTTTTATTTATTTTCCTGTGTATGAGTGTACTGTCTGCATGTAGGTTGGTGCACCCGTGTCATGCAATGCCTTGGAGGTCAGAAGAGGGTGTTGGATTCCCTTGGAACTGGAGTTAAAAACAGTTCTCAGCCGCTATGTGGGTGCTGGGGATAGAACCCGGGTCCTCTGTAAGAGCAGTTGGCGCTCTTAACCGCTAAGCTATCTCTCCAGCCCCCAAGTGCTGTGATTTTTAAAGGCATGTGCAACCATGCCCGGCTTCATCAGGTTTCTTATTCATTTGCTCCTTTGTGTCTTTGAACTTATAATCATTATTTTGAGTTCTCTGGGATTTTTTTAAAATTATTTTTAATTTTATTTATTTTGTATGTGTATGAATGTACTGTCTGCATGTAGGTTTGTGCACCCTTGTTGTGCAATGCTGCGGAGGTCGGAAGAGGGCATCGGATTCCCCTGGAACTGGAGTTAAAGATGGTTCTTAGCCGCCATGTCGGTGCTGGGGATCGAACCCGGGTCCTCTGCAAGAGCAGTCGGTGCCCTTAACCGCTAGGCCATCTCTCCAGCCTCGAGTTCTCTGGGATTTTATCTACTGGACTCTCATTAGGTGCCATTGCTGTGGAGTTATTAAATGTTGGAGTCCTGTTGTTTTGGCTCTTCATGTGTCTGTGTTACTAGGTTGGAACTTACACATCTGGTGTTATTTATTTATTTTCAGCCATATTCTTTCAGTTGAAGTATTTGCAGTATTCAAGTGGGGACTTGGGTGTGGTAGCATTGAGGAGCCTGATGTAATAAGCTCTGGATTATTCACTGAGTAGTATATTAGCTGGGAGAGCAACCATGCTGTTATCATCACTGTGCATTTGTGGACTAGCCAACTAAGAACAGTGGCCCTTTTGATTTCAATAACTATTAGAGATAAACAACCAAGGATATTATAAAATATATTGGGATTCTAGTTAATAAGGTTAGTAAAGAAAGAGGGGGAAGGATAAAGATCAAGTATTAGATTTGCTTTGAATAGAACAAAAATGGGGCTGGAGAGATAGCCTAGCGGTTAAGAGTGCCGACCGCTCTTACAGAGGACCCGGGTTCGATCCCCAGCACCCACATGGCGGCCGAGAACCGCCTGAAACTCCAATTCCAGGAGAACTCCAGTTCTGGGGGAATCCGAGACCCTCTTCTGACCTCCGTGGCATTGCACGACACGGGTGCACAAACCTACATGCAGACAGTACATTCATACACATAAAAATAAAAAAAAATTTTAAAAAAATTAGAAAAGAACAAAAATGGAAAAAAAAGGAAAGAAAAAAATAAAAAATGGAGTTGGGTGAAATAGCTAGGAGGGAAAAGTTTAAGACTCAGGATGCACAAGAGGACCTAGTTTCAGTTCCCAGCACTCATGTGGAGGGGATCCAATGCCCTCTTCTGGCCACAGGTGGCATTGCCTGACACAGGTGCACTTGCATACATACAGGCAAAACACATATAATAAAAAAAGATGAATAAAAAAGTTAAAAACCCAGAAGGTTATAATTTGGACATAAAAGGAGGAGAGGCTAAGGATGAGAGAAAGATGTAGGAAGAAGAGGGGAATATGTGAGCCTCGGTTGGAAAGTAAAGAATGACTGACACTGGGTGGAGAACAGACAGTCCTAAAAGCTAACTGCAATAATCAAACAAGAGCAGCCATCATGAGACATACATATAAAATTAAAAATCTAGAGATAAAAAGAATACCTACAGAATGGCTTACTGGCACAGCCAAACTAAATCTGAAGGTGAAGTTCTTAGCTTGCTTTGGTTCTAGTAGGTTACATGTGGTACTTTGTAGCAGAGGGGAGAATGGAGCCATTGGTCTCTGCAGCTTTGGTGTTCTTGGGGTTCTTACATGTGGAGGAGGAGACATTGTAGGTCCCTTCCTGGCAGCTGACTTGGTCCCCTGCACTCCACCATGGCCTTTCCTGGTCCTGCAAGACCATGTCTTTTTTTTTTTTTCTTTCATTATACTTATGTTGTAGAATACTTGGGCAGAGCTAGCCAACCTTTTGCTAGTAGAAAAAGTGAATCTTGGGTATTTATCAAGATTAAGACCAAAGAGATTTGGTCATTGGGCTTCATGGAAGGGAATACGGTTGTTTCCTTTGTATGTATGTATGCATTATTATTATTATTATTATTTTTGGTCTTTTTGAGACAGGGTCTCCCTGTAGCCCCAGCTGTCCTGGAACTCGCTCTGTAGACCAGGCTGGCCTTGAACTCACAAAGATCCGCCTGCCTCTGCCTCCCAAGTGCTAGGATTAAAGGCGTGCGCCACCACTCCTGGCTCTTTGTATGTATTTTTATTTTTGTTATAGTTTCCTTTCAGTTGCTATGACAAAACACTCTGATCAAAACCAACTTGGGGAAGAAAGGGTTTATTTAGCTCACAGATCCTAGGTCACAGTTCATCATTGAGGGAGCCCAACATAGGAACCTAGAGGCAGGAGCTAAAGCACAAGCTATGGAGGAATGCTTCTCACTGGCTTGCTCCCCTGCCCCATGCTCCAACTGCTGCTGCTGCTGCTGCTTCTCCCCCTCCTCCCCCTTCTTCTCCTCCTCCTCCTCCTTCTCCTCCTTGTCGTTGTTGTTGTCTTGAGACAGGGTCTTCTTGTAGCCCTCAGCTGGCCATGAACTCACAGATTCTCCCTTTATTCCCTGAATATTGGGATTAAAGGCGTGTAACACCATGCCCAGCAAACATGCTAGTTTTCATTGATATTTATTTATTTATTTGTTTATTTTTTTAAGGGATTCTACAGTATAAGAGCACAGTTGTTTTCAGATCACATTGACGTTGCTCAGTTTGCTATACAATGAGGTAATTGGTGCTAGCATCCACAGATGAGGGATACCATTCATCCTTTGTTTTTCTGGGACTGTGTTACTTCACTCAGCATGGTATCTTCTAGCTCCATCCATTTTCCTGCAAAGTTCATGATGTCATCTTTCTTTACCACTGCATAGAACTCCATTGTGTAGATGTACCACGTTTTCTCTTTTTTTTTTATTTTTTAATTTTTTTTAATTAATTTTATATATTTCGGTATGTATATGAATGTACTGTCTGCATGCAAGTTTGTGCACCCATGTTGTGCAATGCTGCGGGGGTCAGAAGAGGGTGTCGGATTCCCCTGGAATTGGAGTTCTCCTGGAATTAGAGTTTCAGGCAGTTCTCGGCCGCCATGTGGGTGCTGGGGATTGAACCCAGGTCCTCTGCAAGAGCGGCCTGCACTCTTAACCGCTAGGCCATCTCTCCAGCCCCATACCACGTTTTCTCTATCCACTCGTTAGTTGAGGGGCACTTGGGTTGGTTCCAGCTCCTTGCTATTGTGAAGAGAGCTGCAATAAACATGGCTGTGCATGTATCTCTGTGGTAAGATGAGTCTTGTGGATACATACCCAGGAGTGGTATGGCTGGGTCAGGTGGCAAGTTCATTCCAAGTCTTCCAAGGGTTCTCCACACTGCTTTCCATAGTGGCTGTATGAGTTTACATTCCCACCAGCAGTGGATGAGTGTTCCCTTTTCCCTACAACCTCTCTAGCACTTGGTACCATGTTTTCTTGATCCTAGTCAGTCTTATTGGAGTAAGATGATATCTTAAAGTGGTTTTAATTTGCATTTCCTTACTCAGCCATCTCTAATTCCTCACTTGTGAATTCTCTGTTCAGCTCTTTGCTCCATCTTTTGAGTGGGTCATTTGGTTTCTTTCCTTGTTTTTTTGAGTAGTTTATATATTCTGGAAATCAATGCCTTGTCAGATGCATCTGTGGTGAAGGTTTCCTCCCACTCTGTGGGTTTTCTTTTTACTTCCTTGATTGTTTCTTTTGATGTACAGAAGCTTTTGAGTTTAATGAGGTCCCATTTGTCAATTGTGGACCTTAATTCTTGGGCAGCTGCTGTCTGATTTAGGAAGTCTTTTCCTACGCCTAAGTCTTGTAGGCTGCTGCCAACTTTTTCTTCTGTTGCCTTCAGAGTTTTGGGTTTCATGTTGAGGTCTTTGATCCATCTGGAGTTGACTTTTGTACAGGGCGAGAGGTAGGGGTTTAATTTCATTCTTCTACAAGTGGTGATCCAGTTTTGCCAACACCACTTGCTGAAGATGCTGTCTTTTCTCCATTGTGGCTTCTTGGCCCCCTTGTCAAATATGAGATGGCTGAAATTGTATGTGCTCAGATTTGGATCTTCGGTTTTGTTCCATTGGTCAACAGGTCTGTTTTTGTGCCAGTACCAGGCTGTTTTTATGACTATAGCCCTGTAGTATAGTTTAAAATCTGGTATAGAGATCCCTCCTGTGTAGCTCTTTTCACTCAGGATTGATTTGGCTATTCGGGGTCTTTTGTTTCTCCAAATGAATTTAAGAACTTTTGTTTCCAAGCCTGTGAAGAAACTCTTGGGGATTTTGATTGGGATTGCATTAAATCTATACAAGAGTTTTGGTAAAATGGACATTTTTACAATGTTAATTTTCCCAATCCATGAGCATGGGAGGTTTTTCCATCTTCTGAGGTCTTCTTCAATTTCTTTCTTTAAGGGTTTAAAATTTTTGTTGTAGAGGTCTTTGGTGTCTTTGGTTAGGTTTGTTCCTAGGTATCTTATTGTTTTTGAGGCTATTGTGAGTGGGAAGGTCTCTTTGAATTCTTTCTCCAGTTGCTTGTTCTTGGTGTAAAGAAAGGCCATTGATTTTCTAAGGTTAATTTTGTATCCTGCCACTTTGCTGAAGCTGTTAATCGTTTCTAGGAGTTTTCTGGTGGAGTTTTTTGCATCCCTTAAGTAAACAATCATATCATCAGCAAATAGGGATAGTTTGACTTCCTCTTTTCCAATTAGTACTCCTTTAATATCCTTTTCTTGCCTTATTGCTCTAGCAAGTGTTTCAAGCACTATATTGAAGAGGAGTGGTGATGGGGCAGTCTTGCCAGTTTCATATTCTTTAAGGGAATGCTTCTGTCATTTCCCCATTTAGGATGATATTGGCTGTGGGTTTCCTATATGGCTTTGATTACATTGAGGAATGATCCTTCCATCCAGTTCCCTCTAGGACTTAAGCATGAAGGTGCTGGATTTTTTGTCAAAGGCTTTTTTAGCATCAATTGAAGATGATGTGTGCTTTTTTTTATATTATTAATTTTTATTATTTGTGTATGTGTATGAATGTACTGTCTGCATCAGAGTTTGTGCACCCGTGTCGTGCAATGCCGCAGACGTCAGAAGAGGGCATCGGTATCCCGGAACTGGAGTTCTCCTGGAATTGGAGTTACAGACCGGTTCTCAGCCGCCATGTGGGTGCTGGGGATCGAACCCGGGTCCTCTGTAAGAGCTGTCGGAGCTCTTAACCGCTAGGCCATCTCTCCAGCCCGATAGTGTGGTTTTTGTCTTTCAGTCCATTTATATGTTTGATGATATTTATTGATTTTCATATGTTGAACCAGCCCTGCATCTCTGGTATGAATCCAACTTGGGTCATGATGGATGATCTTCTTGATATGGGTCTGTATGTGATTTGCAAGTATTTTTGTTTAGGAATTTTGCATACTGTGTTCATCAATAAGATGGGTCTATAGTTCTCCCTTTTTGGTTGTATCTTTGACTGGTTTTGGTATTAGAGTTGCTGGCTTCAGTAGAATTTGGGAGAATTCCCTCTGTATCCTTTCTAAACAATTGGTAGTATAATGGTTGTAGTTCTTTTTTGAAATGTTTTTGTTAGAATTCTGCCATGAAACCATCTGGGCCTGGGCTTTTTTTTTAGTTGGGAGGTTTCTTATCACATCTTCAATTTTTCATATATATGGGGTCTGTTTAAGCTGTCGATCTCTCCTTGGTTGAGCTTTGGTGTTTTCCCAGATTTCAGATATTCATCCATTTCTTCTAGGTTTTTCAAACTTGGTAGAGTATAGGTTTTTGAAGCATTCCCCCGATGATGCCTGCATCCTGCTTTTTTTTTTTTTTTTTTTTGGTCTTTTCGAGACAGGGTCTCCCCATAGCCCCAGCTGTCCTGGAATTCGCTCTATAGACCAGGCTGGCCTTGAACTCATAAAGATCTGCCTGCCTCTGAGGATTTTTTTTTTAAGCGCTTTTTTCCAGACTTTTTCTTGTTGGTCTTCTGTCTAGTTTTGTTTTTCATTTAGGTGCATTTACCTTAGGGCCTTGCGTATAGTAGGTAAATGCTCTGTCATGAGCTATAGTCCCTCCCTCGTCTTCTGTCTTCTATACCAAAAGTGAGGATTCTACAAATGTTGAAATTATTATTATTATTATTAATTTATTGTTTTTTCCTAGACAGGATCTTCCTCCAGTCCCAGCTGGCCTTGAACTCTAAGAGATTCTTCCTCTGCCCCGAGTTGGGATTAAAGACGTAATACCATGCCTGGACCAGCTTTGCTTTTTTTTGTGGGGGGTGGTTCTTTTTGAGACAGGGTCTCCCTGTAGTCCCAGTTGTCCAGGCACTCGCTTTGTAGACCAGGCTGGCCTTGTACACCAGGCTGGCCTTGTAGAGCAGGCTGGCCTTTGCCTCCCAAGTGCTGGTATTAAAGGCATGTGCCACCATGCCTGGCCAGCTTTGCTTTCTTAAGACTAGGTTTTGTGGGGCTGGAGAGATGGCTCAGCAGTTAAGAGCACCAACTGCTCTTGCAGAGGACCAGGATTTGATTCCCAGCACCTCCATGGCGGCTAAGAACCATCTTTAACTTCAGTTCCAGGGGAATCTGACACCCTCTTCTGACCTGCAGCATTGCATGACATGGGTGCACCAACCTACATGCAGACAGTACACTCATACACAAAATAATAAATAAATAAAAAATTTTACAAAAGGACTAGGTTTTGTTATATAGCTCAGGCTGGCCTCAAACTCATTCTATAGGTCAGGCTGGCCTTGAATTCTTGATCCTCCTGTCTCAGCCTTCCAGTGCTAATGTGTGTTTGAATCTAAGAGGAGTCTAGGTGAGTCTTACGAAAATAGCAGAGTTGGGTTTTCTTTTGCCTAGTCCCACAGCATTGATATAGTTAAATTTAGATTTGATATTTATTTTTGTTTTCTGTGTTTCCTTCTCTTTTGTTTATTTGATCTTTGTTTCTTACCTTCTTGTTTGCATTAAATGTGTATTTTCTAGTATACCATAATGTCTGTAATTTTTTTCAGTGTATATTTTCTCTTTGGACTCAATAATTTCTATTGTTCTATCTCTAAGTTTGCTGATCTTTCTTCTCTCAGTTTGTACTTAATAATAGTCAAGGTTCTCAAAAGAAACAATTGGTAGAATGAATTACATTAGCTCATAGGATAGGGTCCGAGTACTCCAACAATGGCTGCACCACACTGGAGAGGCTGAGAAACTGGTAGTTGCTCATTTCACGAGGTGGGATGTGTTGGTAGTCCCAATCTGGTGTTGAAGGCCTGATGGATTCCAGGATATCTGCTAGTTTTAAGTATACCCTGGGATCTGATAAGTTGGTCACAGTAGCAAGATGAACTCACCAGTCAAGAGAAGGCAAGTGGCAAAAAGGGGAGCACTCCCTTCTGCCATGGTCTTTTATACCAGCTGCCATCAGAAGGTAATGCTCACATTTAGGGTGGGTCTTCATCTGATCCAATCTGAAGGCCTCTTTCTCATTTTAGTTAATCCCAGATCCAGTCAAGTTGACACCCAGGATTAGCCATCACACAGTTCATGTCCATTGTTGATGCCATCTCATGAATTGAGTTCAGTTTATGTGGTTGTTAATTACAGATTTCTTCTTGGTGTTAGAAATTGAACTCAGAGGGGCTGGAGGGATGGCCTAGCGGTTAAGAGCGCCGACCGCTCTTGCAGAGGACCCGGGTTCAATCCCCAGCACCCACATGGCGGCTGAGAACCGTCTGTGACTCCAGTTCCAGGGGAATCCGAGACCCTCTTCTGACCTCCGTGGCATCGCACGACACGGGTGTGCAGACCTGCATGCAGACAATACATTCAGACACATTAAATAAATAAATAAATAAATAAATAAATAAATAAATAAATAAATAAAAATTAAAAAAAAAAAAGAAATTGAACTCAGAGCTTCGCAGATACTAAATGCTATGATACTTCACTAACTGCACCTGCAACTCTTCTGTTTCCTGAAAAATGATACCTGTGTCTCTAATAATCTTTGTTTGCCTTCGCTGGCCTCAGTGATCCTCGCATTTCACCCTTCCCTATCTAGGACTACAGGTGTGTGCCACCATACTTGGCTTGGCTTCTGTCGACATTCTTTGTGATACCATCATCATTGTACTTGCGCTCCTTAGTCCTTTGGAAGTGGTTATAATGCTTGCTATCAGGACTTGAATCTGACACCTACTCCCTCATGGGTAGCTTCTGTCCCAGTTCACCCAGTGAGTCACACTTTACTGCTTCTTTGTATGTCTCATCATTTTTTTCAGAAAACTATACATTTGTAGATAATCTAGTGAAGCAACTTTAGATATTGTTTTCGGTTGCCTAGAGTATATTTGTTGATTGCCTGGGTGTTCTAGTTTGTCTACCATTGCTTATGACAAAACACTCTGACCGACACCAACTTGGGGAGGAGAGGGTTTATTCAGCTTACATCTCCTGGGTCACAGTCCATCACTCAGGGAACCCAAGGCAGGAACTCAGGGCAGGAACCTGGAGGCAGGAACTGAAGCATAGGCCATGGAGGAATGCTGTTCACTGGCTTGCTCCCCTGGCTCATGCCCAGCCTGCCTTCTTATACAGTACACAACAACCTGCCCAGGCTGGCACCACTCATTGTGGGCTGGGTCCTCCCACACTGCTCGACCATCAAGACAATACTCCACAGATGTGGTCACAGGCCAATCCAATGGAGCCAATTCCCCAATTGAGGCTCCCTCAACCCAGGAGTGTCAAGTTGACACTAAAGCTATCTAGCATACTGGGGTTTCTTCTTTTGTTCTTTTCCTTTTTGCTTCAGTGTGTGGACTATCCTATTGAAGTCTGTTTTTCTCCACATGAGAAGCCTCTGATGTTGCTCCTCAGATAACACAGTTAACCTTAGTAAGATTTTCTGTCTTCTTCCCTGACCTCTGCTAAGCGATGTGCCTCTGCTGCTTTCACACGCAGTTGTTGGGATCTGTCCATTGCCAACATATTGATTACCTTATTGTTTCAACAATATCCTAAGGCCTAACCTGCTATCTTGTTCCAATTTTGGCTCCTTTACAAGAGTCAATTTTTTTTTTTTAATTGAGACTGGGTCTCCCTCTATCCCCAGGGTGCCCTTGAACTCCTAGAGATTCACCTGCCTCTGCTTCCCACCATGCCTGGCATGAGTCACGTTTTTTTTTTTTTTTTTAAAGACAGGGTCTTCCTTTAGTCCCAGCTGGCTCGGAGCTTGCTATGTAGACCAGGCTGGCCCACAACCCACAGAGATCCACCTGCCCTTGCTTCCTAAGTGCCGGGATCAAAGGCATGTGCCACCAAGCCTGGCCTAAGATGGTTCTTAGCCGGCATGTGGGTGCTGAGCATCAAACCCGGGTCCTCTGCAAGAGCAGTCAGCACTGTCAACCACTGAGCCATCTCTCCAGCCTCATGATTCAGGTTTTCTTAAGCTTTATTTTAATATTACTATTTTTCAACAGGGCTAATTTTTTTGTTTTTTAAACCAGGGACAGTTTTTGAGACCAATGTTGGAGGTTTGATGTGACTACAGGAGGACCATTCCTAGTTGAATGTTGGGTTGTTCTTGCTGATAAACTAATAGGCATGAAACTTTCATTCTTTTTAAAAAATATTTTTGATTTCTTTATTTTTATTTTACATATATGAGTGTATTGCTTGCATATAAGTGCACCTGTGTCATATAGTGCCCATGGAGGTTAGAATAGGGTATTGGAGTTCCTGAAACTGGAGTTATTAGCTGCCTCTTGGATGCTAGGAACTGAACCAGGTCCTTTGGAAGAACAGCCAGGGCTGTAACCCCTGAGCATATCTCCAGCCCTGCTGAAACTATCATTCTTCTAATAAATAGGGCCATCATATTTGAAAATGCCTTAGCCTTGAACAACTTCATTACATTGTATTTGACACAAAGTTCTTTGGAGGAAATGTTTGGAGAGGGGTCAGGACCATGGCATACTTCTGTTTGAGTATCATCTTTATCATACAATCGGGGTATTCTGTGGGCCTGAGTAGTACTTTTGTCTTTCCGGCTTTCTTCTCCCAGCACAGAGATACAACCCATAAAAAAACAAAATTGGGGTTAGGATCCTTCGGATTTAACTGGTTTAAGTATACCGTCTCCAAAGGAGACCCATGTACAAGTACAGGTACTTGTCTTAAATTTATCCTTTTCACTGTGCAGGGTGGGGGTGTGTGCAGTGAATGGTGCTGGACCTGTTTTTCCCTGAATATTACATGTCCTTCAGCTGGGAGCCTTGGAGAGAGGAAGCCTTTCGTCTTTGGCCGTACTCCCTGATGTGTTTCTTTGTTCATGTCTGGCTGAAGGCAGAGGGATATGGGTGGATTATAGTTCAAATGCCACAGAGTCGTACTGTTCTTACATAGTTTGCAGTTCTTTAATAGTGGTGTAGTTATTTTATTTGCCTTAAGGAAATTTCTAAACTGTCAGTGGTTGCCTTGGAGAACAGTTCTCATTAGTTAAGATCGTTTAGGGAATAGATTTGTGGCATTTTTTGCACTTCCATTCTGGAACTGGAGCTCTAGCTACAAGTATTCTTGTTTGTGCCTCTTATTGTCAAGGACAAGAATTTCTTTAGGTTAGAAGTACTAGATTATAAGGTTTGCAAATAGAAATCAATTTGGCTCAGTCATAAAGTCGATTAAAATAGCTCTACTAGTTACAACCACCAAGAAGATGGTAGTATTCTTGTTGCACATCTTTCTCTGCACTTGGTGTTTTTTAGAATAGAGAATGCTGGGCATGGTAGCACACGCTTTTAATCCTTACACCCAGGAGGTAGAGGGAGGTGGATCTCTGAGTTCACAGCCAGCCTTGTCTAAATAGTGAGTTTTAGGCCAGGTGGGGCTACAGGGAGACCAGAGTGAGAGAGCGAGAGAGTGGTTTAGTTTGTTTTCCCCACTAAGATTTTAGTGCTCTATTAGTCTCAGAAAGGTCTGCCAGTTCCTTGTTCTAAGGGAGACTGCGGGGCGGGGTGGGTTGGTGGTGGTGGTGTATGGCCTGATTACTGGGACTCAGAGAAAGGCAGATAAAGGTCTGTTTAAAATGATGGCTTCCTGTGGTCTTAAGTTACTTCAGGGTTCAAACTTGGTATGCATTTGAGGCTGGCCTAGAACTACAGATATTCTTGCCTCAGCATCCCAAGTCTTCTTGGATTATAGGTAGGTACCACCATGCTTGGCTAGGTTCACGTTTTACCTTTTATATTTATATCTGTGTTAGCCTTCTATCACTGACAAAATGCCTTAGAGAAGAATAAAGGTTTATTTTCACTCATTCAGCCCATGGTTGTCTGCCTCCGTGAGCTCATGTGGAGGCTGTATAGGGTGGTGGGAGCCTGTGATGGGGAAGAATGGGTCACTTCCTGCTGTACACCAGGAGAGTGAGAAAGGTGGGGACAGGATACAGAACCCCAAGGCCTTGCCCTACAGACCCACTCCCTTTAATTAGGAGGTTCCATCTCCTAAGTTTCCTTACCTCCATCAAACTATGGGCCCATCCACCACTGGATTCCTCCATTGATGGGCTGAACCCTGGTTAACCGAGGACCAAGCCTTCAATATAGGCACCTTTAGGAGATACCAAAGACCCAAATTGTTAGCTGTATTTTATTTTTTTCTGAGACAGGGTTTGCAATATAGCTCTTTCTGGCCAGGAACTTGATATGTAGACCAAGTGGCCTTGAACTTGCAGAAATCTTCCTGCCTCTTGTCTATTAGGTGCATGCAGGTCTGTGCATCCGTGTCATGCAATGCCTCGGAGGTCAGAAGAGGGTGTCGGATTCCCCTGGAACTGGAGTTAAACAGTTCTCAGCACCCCATGTGGGTGCTGGGGATCGAATCTGGGTCCTCTGCAAGAGCAGTCGGCACTTTTAACCGTTAGGCCATCTCTCCAGCCCCAGGTACTAGGATTAAAGGCATGGACCCACCTGTTTAGCTAAAATGTTTTTGTATAGCTTAATTTTTATTTTTTTTTAAATGTAGGCTCTTTTGTAGCCCAATCTGGCTTTGAACCTGTGTTCCTCCTGCTCAGCTTCCCCTAGTCCTGGGAATACAGGTGTGTGCTGACATGCTAAACAAAACTTGGAGTGAAACCATTTTACCATCTTAGGATAATTAGCAAACATAGAATTCATTATGTATTAAGCATTTATTCAGAACATTTTTCAGTGTTGGAATGGTAGGAGAAACTATGTGATGGTTATGCTTTATATATTATTTCTTTCAATTATAGGAACAGTTTTGATCAAAAGCAATAGTGGTCAGTTGATGCTGGTGTCTCCTCAGCAAGCTGTAACAGGAGCTGAGACCACAAGCAGTGTAACTCCAAGGCCAGCAGGACCAGCAAATACTCAAACAGTCAAGATCTGTACAGTGCCGGTAATGCATCTTAATCATCTTAGTTCCCAACCATTATCTTCCTATCAGTATGTACGTATTTGGTAGTAAAAAGAATTTGAAATGATTCTGCTCAACTTTTAAATTAAGTGCCAAAAAAAAAAAAATTAAGTGCCTTTCTTTGAATATGCTAATTTAATCAAGATTTTGGTTTTGTCATTTGGTAATTGCTAAAATAATGAAAATTGAATTTTTATACTCAGTGATTTTATAGTTCTCAAAGGAAATGTTCAAAGGGGCAATTTGCATCTGTTGCAAGAAAATATCCATTTTGTTTCAGTTTTTTTTATGTGTACGTGTATGTGTTTGTGTGTGTGTATATGTGTGGGTGGGTAGGTGGGTATAAATGTGTAGCAAACTCCCAGGATTCTCCTGTCTACCTCCCCAGCACTCTTGTGCCTGGCTTTTTCAAAATTAATTAATTAATTAATTAGTTTATTTAGTCTTTTGAGACAGGGTCTCCCTGTAGCTCCAGTGGGCCTTGGACTTGCTATGTAGACCAGGCTGGCCTTGGACTCACAGTGATCCACCTGCCTCTCCCTCCCGGGTGCTAGGATTAGAGGTGTGCATCATCATGCCTGGCCTGGCTTTTTTTTTTTTTTAAATGTTAAAAAAATATTACTTTATTGACTTCAGTATCTAATTTATAGTTTAACATCAGTCTATTCAAAATTGTAATTTACATTGATATAATATGACAATTGTGTTTATATACTGTAGTTATACTGTTCACTAAAAAAAAAAAAGCAATATTCAAGGGATTTGCTTAGATTCAAAATTAAAAGCCAGTGCCTCAACTGAATAACATGATTATAAATAGGTGCTGTCCAAAGACTGCAAATGTGTGAACTTCACAACACCCCCTTTATCTTAAATTCTTACTTTATTCCAAAAATCTCATTTCATTAATAGTTGTTTATACTTTTAAAGATGCCATTGTTTTTCACTTAAAAAAATGCTTGGGCCCTGAAAAATTTAACAGTGGATTAAAAAGCTTGTATTTCTACTGATCAGTAAAGCATCAACAAAACAAAGTCCTCCTTTTTTTTTTTTTTTTTTTTTTTTTGGTGTTTTCCGGACAGGGTCTCCTCGATCCCCAGCGTCCTGGAACTGGCGTTCTGTAGACCAGGCTGGCCTTGAACTCACAAAGATCCGCCTGCCTCTGCCTCCCAAGTGCTAGGATTAAAGGCGTGTACCACCATGCCCGGAACAAAGCCCTCTTAAATATATAAGTATTTAAATACATAAAGCCTCCATCAATAGTTAAAATAGTACATTTAATGGTCAGATGGAGAAGAGAAAGTGGACACTTCATGCCATGGGAAGATTTAAAAATGAGACTTTTCGTTCAAGGCCAGCCTGGTTTACAGAGTGAGTTCCAGGACAGCCAGAGCTACGGGGAGACCCTGTCTCACAAGACCAAAAAAAAAAGAGACTTTTCAACCATTGTCTATATTTAAAAAAAAAAATACCCATAGGTAAAAAAATTGGTAATTTGTTTACAAAGTGAAATATTATCAGTACAGCAAATTCAAAGAAACAGTGTAGCTTCTCAGGCTGTAAAACTCCCATGGTTTCAATTTAAATGATTTCACATTTAGTTGTGCTATATAATACAAGGAATTTTGTAATGAAGCTTGGGCCCCCTAAACACCTGCTATTCCAATGTTAGCAAGCATGAAACCTGGAAAGTAATTTATCATCTGATAGGGTACACATTATCTGAATAATGTTTATGATCTGGTACCAGTCCATAATCCCAATGGTGCTTACTGCTCTGTAATGAATTTTGTATGGTTTGCATGTCCTTCAAAAACTGAAGATTTTTCCTGCTTTATTCTCCAGGTCTCAGTTTGGCAAAATCCTTCTTACTTGTGGTCCTTGTGATTCCAGTGGAACGGGTATTGCCATTTCCTTCTTCATCAAGAGTTTTTCTGTTAGCTTTTAATTCCTTCTTCTACTTATCTTCATCTGTTTCTCTAGCTGGGCTTGATCTTTTCGATCTTTAGTGATTTGGTTGACTTTTGCTTCCATTCTTCCTACTAATGTCTCCAATTCACACTTTGTCTTTCAGTTCCATAGTTCGTGACTCCTTGTTAAGTTTAGTTAGCTGCTGGTGATGAAAACTCATTTGTCCAAATTCATCCTGTAAAGTCTATAAGACTTGCGGCAATTCTTCACTAACGCCGGAGGAGGAAGGCATCACTGACTTCTTATTCTTGCTACCTCGAGAAGAAACTTGCTTTGCCAAAGGAACACTGTTGACAACTCGATCACTGCACAAAGCTTTACTGTGGTGCTTCATTAGGTGTAAGACATTGGCTACCACAGCATGGCTAGGACCGGTAGACTTTCCAGCAACAAAAGGCATATCACCCAAGCATAATCTGTAATGTGGTTGTGCACTGAAATAGTTTCTAGAACCTTTTCCAGTGGCTTTGACTTTTTTTTTTTTTTAGGTTTTCTAGTACTGGGAACATATAAAGCTGCCTTATCTTCAAAAATCAGTCTATTTGCTTCAAGACCAGTCTGTAACTTCACTGCCTGAGCTTGCATATGTTTCCTTTCCTGCTCTTCTTCATGGAATTTTGCTTCTAATGCTTGCATTTTTTTTTTTTCTGCAAGTGCCTGCATTGCGGTAAGTTTATTCACCTGTTCAGGAAGATCCAGTTTTTCCAGTTGGTTTTGAACATGAGTTTGATCATATTGTCGTTCTCTTTCTAGGGAAACCTGTTTCTCTAAGACAGATGTCCTCTCCATTTCTTTGTTTTATCATATTTCACACGTATTCCAGTTGTTTTTCTAAAAGATTACATTTATTTTCGGCAGCTCACAACTGGGATGTCAGATCTTGGTTGTGCTTCAATTCCTCATTCTTTGAATTCTCCCTTTCTTGGATCTGCTCATCCAGTACTTTCTTATATTCAGTTGTTTCCCTAGACAATGTTTTCATACTTCCTTCTGCCTGAATGAATCCTTTCAAGTTCCAAACGTCAAATCTTATCTTGAAGATTCTTAAGAGCAGAAAATATGGGTTTGCTGTTGCTTTCTGGATAGGCAAATGTGGGCTTATTTCTGGATAGGCGAGTGTGGGCTTATTTGGGGATCGACGCAGATCACTATTAAGGAAAGGCTTATCAGCTGAATATAATACATATGGACATGAAGAATGACAAACTGAACCATATTTCCATTAGATCTTGATGGTTCGACTAGGAGAATGGAGAACCAGAGGTCCTGATGACCAAGGCCGCTTCCATCTTCCTGCTGGTGCCATGGCTCTACCAGGTCCTCCTCCAGCTCAGGCGTCCTCCAGCTCCTCACAGGATGCCGCCACTGCAGCCGTCTGCCAGGGGAGACTCAATGCTGTGTCCCCCATGGAAGGGGCCCTGGCATGGCTTTTTACTTTTTAGTACTTGGTGCTGTGAATCTGGATTCAAGTCCTTGTGTCTATGAAGCAAGCGCTCTACTGACAGAGCCTTCTCCCCATCCCTGCTTCAGATTTTTTTCCCTTTTTTTTTTTTCTTGGTATTTTTGAGACAGGATCTCCCTTTTAGTACCAGCTGTCCTGGAGCCCGTAAAACAGGCTGGCCTTGAACTCACAGAGATCCACCTACCACTACCTCCCAAGTGCTGGGATTAAAGGCGCGCACTACCACACCCGGCTCCCTGCTTCAGTTTTAATTTGTGATTAGGTAATAAGACTCCTATTTACAGCATTTTTATTGATTAGGTAATAAGACTCCTATTTATAGCATTTTTATTCATACCTTATAGAAATTACTTTGAAGAATTATAGAAATCTACTTACAGTGAAGAGGCATTTAGGACTCACATTGGAATTGGAATACAGGCAAGGAGAAGCCCATATGCCAGGATCACGAAGAAGAGACTACACTGGAAAGGGGCAGGATAATCCCACGCCAAGCTTTACCAACCCCATGGAAGACTCCTGCAGTGGGATCCCTCCGGGGATGCCCCAGGACACAGACATCAGAAACACAATTGGGAACATACTTAAAGAACTACAAGATCATAAAGAACAAATTAAAGAACTAAGAAAAGAGAATGAGGACCGAGAGAGAGAGAATGACAAGCTCCGGAAGGAAGTAGAAACACTGAAAAGATCCCATGCTGAAAAAGAAAAAGAAACCAACCAGCAAACAAAAGAGCTACAAAAAGAGATCGAGAAGCTCCAAAAAGAAATAGAAACACTAAAGAAATCAGAAGAGGAAATGAAAAAGGAAATCAAACACTCATCCATTCAAGAGGAAAGGAATGAAAAAAGCCTCAGAAGCAGAATGGAGGAAGCAGAACAAAGAATATCAGACCTGGAGGACAACACAGAACAACTAAAAACCTCAAGGAAAGATTATGAAAAATTTAAAAATACACAAAAATGGAACAACCAGGAGCTGTGGGACACTATGAAAAGATCAAACCTCCGCATCATAGGAATAGAGGAAGGAGAAGAATCCCAAGAGAAAGGTATTGATCAGATCTTCAACAGAATAATAGATGAAAACTTCCCCAAACTAAAAAAGGACAAACCAATACCAATACAAGAAGCACATAGAACTCCAAACAGACAAGATCAGAAAAGAAATTCTCCACGCCACATCATAGTTAAAATGCTGGACACCCAAAACAAAGAGAAAATTCTTAAAGCGACAAGAGAAAAACAACAAGTGACCTATAAGGGGAAACCTATCAGAATAACAACGGACTTCTCACAGCAAACGATGAAGGCAAGAAGAACCTGGAGCAAAGCATTCCCAGTGTTGAGGGACAATGGATGCCAGCCCAGGTTACTATACCCAGCAAAAATGTCAATCATAGTGGAAGGAGAGAGGAAAATCTTCCATGACATAAACAACTTGAAAGAATACATGTCCGGAAAACCAACCCTTCAGAGAATACTTGAAGCAATCCAAAGAACAGAAGAAAGGAGCAACCAACCCCAGGCAACTAGAAGGAGAAATCAATAAAAGCATAACTGCAGAAGTAGAAACCTAAATCAAAACCGCAGATGGATAATAAGGCAAAAGGAAGCAACACAAACCTATCAGTCATAACCTTAAATATTAATGGACTAAATTCCCCAATCAAAAGACATAGACTGGGAGACTGGATTAGGAAACAGAATCCATCGATATGCTGTCTGCAAGAAACACATCTTACCTTCAAGGACAGGCACCACCTTAAAGTGAAGGGATGGAAAAAAATATTCCAAGCAAATGGTACCAAAAAGAAAGCAGGTGTTGCTATTTTAATATCGGATAAAATAGACTTCAAAGTAAAAGAAATCAGAAGAGACAAAGAAGGCCATTACATTTTCATCAAAGGAACAATCCACCAAGAAGATTTCACAATTATGAATATATATGCCCCAAATTCTGGTGCACCAAACTTTATAAAGACAATTCTCCAGGACCACAAGTCACAGACTAACCCCAGCACACTCATAGTGGGAGATTTCAATACCCCACTGAGTCCTTTGGATAGGTCAACAGGACAAAAAATAAACAGAGAGACATCTGAACTGAACGATATGATACACCAAATGGACCTCATAGACCTCTACCGAACATTCCATCCTAATACCAGAGAATACACTTTCTACTCAGCACCCCACGGAACATTCTCCAAAATCGACCACATCCTGGGACACAGAAGAAACCTCTACAAATACAAAAAGATTGAAATAATTTCATGCATCCTGTCAGACCACAGTGCAATGAAGCTCAACATCAACACCAGGACAAGCCCTCCTGCCTACAAGAACACATGGAGACTAAACAACACACTCTTGAATAATGAATGGGTCAAGGAAGAGATAAAGAAAGAAATAAAAACATTCCTGGAACTGAATGACAATGACAATACAACACAACAAAACTTATGGGATACCTTAAAAGCAGTCCTAAGAGGGAAATTTATAGCCCTGGGTGCCTACATTAGAAAAACAGAAAGAGCACAAGTGAATGATCTAACACTACAGCTAAAAGCACTTGAGAGGCAACAACAGATGAACCCTAAACGCAACAGACAGGAAGAAATAACAAAAATCAGAGCAGAAATCAATGAAATAGAAACAAAGAAAACAATACAAAAAATCAATGAAGCCAAAAGTTGGTTCTTTGAAAGAATAAACAAGATAGACAGACCTCTAGCCCAGTTAACAAAAAGAAAGAAGGAACAACTCCAAATCAATACAATCTGTGATGAAAAGGGAAATATCACAACGGACAAGGAAAAGATCAAGAAAATTATATGGGAATATTACAAGAACCTATATTCTACCAAGTTTGAAAATCTAGAAGAAATGGATGAATATCTGAAATCTTGGGAATCACCAAAGCTTGGCCAAGAGGAGACCAGCAGCTTAAACAGACCCATAACATATGAAGAAATAGAGGATGTAGTAAGAAGCCTCCCAACTAAAAAAAGCCCAGGCCCAGACGGTTTCACAGCAGAATTCTATAAAACATTTCAAAAAGACCTACAACCATTATTTCTGAAACTGTTTAGAAGTATACAATCAGAGGGAATTCTCCCAAATTCCTTCTATGAAGCCAACATCACTCTATTACCAAAACCAGGCAAAGATCCAACTAAAAAGGAGAATTATAGACCCATCTCCCTCATGAACACAGATGCCAAAATTCTAAACAGAATACTGGCAAATCGCATACAGACCCACATCAAGAAGATCATCCATCATGACCAAGTTGGATTCATACCAGAGATGCAGGGATGGTTCAACATACGAAAATCAATAAACATCATCAAACACATAAACGGAATCAAAGACAAAAACCACACCATCATCTCAATTGATGCTGAAAAAGCCTTTGACAAAATCCAGCATCCCTTCATGCTTAAAGTCCTAGAAGGAATTGGATTGGAGGGATCATTCCTCAATGTAATCAAAGCCATATACAGGAAACCCACAGCCAATATCATCCTAAATGGGGAAATGACGGAAACATTCCCTTTAAAGGTAGGAACTCGGCAAGGCTGCCCCCTATCACCACTCCTCTTCAATATAGTGCTTGAAACACTTGCTAGAGCAATAAGGCAAGAAAAGGATATTAAAGGAGTACTAATTGGAAAAGAGGAAGTCAAACTATCCCTATTTGCTGATGATATGATTGTTTACTTAAGAGATGCAAAAAACTCCACCAGAAAACTCCTAGAAACGATTAACAGCTTCAGCAAAGTGGCAGGATACAAAATTAACCTTAGAAAATCAATGGCCTTTCTTTACACCAAGAACAAGCAACTGGAGAAAGAATTCAAAGAGACCTTCCCACTCACAATAGCCTCAAAAACAATAAGATACCTAGGAACAAACCTAACCAAAGACACCAAAGACCTCTACAACAAAAATTTTAAACCCTTAAAGAAAGAAATTGAAGAAGACCTCAGAAGATGGAAAAACCTCCCATGCTCATGGATTGGGAAAATTAACATTGTAAAAATGTCCATTTTACCAAAACTCTTGTATAGATTTAATGCAATCCCAATCAAAATCCCCAAGAGTTTCTTCACAGGCTTGGAAACAAAAGTTCTTAAATTCATTTGGAGAAACAAAAGACCCCGAATAGCCAAATCAATCCTGAGTGAAAAGAGCTACACAGGAGGGATCTCTATACCAGATTTTAAACTATACTACAGGGCTATAGTCATAAAAACAGCCTGGTACTGGCACAAAAACAGACCTGTTGACCAATGGAACAAAACCGAAGATCCAAATCTGAGCACATACAATTTCAGCCATCTCATATTTGACAAGGGGGCCAAGAAACCACAATGGAGAAAAGACAGCATCTTCAGCAAGTGGTGTTGGCAAAACTGGATCACCACTTGTAGAAGAATGAAATTAAACCCCTACCTCTCACCCTGTACAAAAGTCAACTCCAGATGGATTAAAGACCTCAACGTGAAACCCCAAACTCTGAAGGTGATAGAAGAAAAAGTTGGCAGCAGACTACAAGACATAGGCGTAGGAAAAGACTTCCTAAATCAGACAGCAGCTGCACAAGAATTAAGGTCGACAATTGACAAATGGGACCTCATCAAACTCAAAAGCTTCTGTACATCAAAAGAAACAATCAAGGAAGTGAAGAGAAATCCCACAGAGTGGGAGGAAACCTTCACTGCAGATACATCTGACAAAGCATTGATTTCCAGAATATATAAACTACTCAAAAAACAAAGAAAAAAGAAAACAAATGACCCGCTCAATAGATGGAGCAAAGAACTGAACAGAGACTTCACAAGCGAGGAATTAGAGATGTCTGAGAAACACCTCAAGAACTGCTCAACATCACTAATCATTAAGGAAATGCAAATGAAAACCACTTTAAGATATCATCTTACTCCAATAAGACTGGCTAGGATCAAGAAAACAAATGATACCAAGTGCTGGAGAGGTTGTGGGGAAAGGGGAACACTCATCCACTGCTGGTGGGAATGTAAACTCGTACAGCCACTATGGAAAGCAGTGTGGAGAACCCTTGGAAGACTTGGAATGAACTTGCCACCCGACCCAGCCATACCACTCCTGGGCATGTACCCTCAAGACTTACGCCACCACAGAGATACATGCACGGCCATGTTTATTGCAGCTCTCTTCACAATAGCAAGGAGCTGGAACCAACCTAAATGCCCCTCAACTGACGAGTGGATAGAGAAAA
Source organism: Rhizomys pruinosus (assembly GCA_009823505.1). Taxonomy (NCBI): domain Eukaryota; kingdom Metazoa; phylum Chordata; class Mammalia; order Rodentia; family Spalacidae; genus Rhizomys; species Rhizomys pruinosus. The sequence continues at coordinate 1,777,314 of VZQC01013591.1, forward strand.
TGTGGTACATCTACACAATGGAGTTCTATGCAGCAGTAAAGAAAGACGACATCACGAGCTTTGCAGGAAAATGGCTGGAGCTAGAGGACATCATGCTGAGTGAAGTAACACAGTCCCAGAAAAACAAACGACGAATGGTATCCCTCATCTGTGGATGCTAGTGCCAATTACCCAATTGTAAGTATTTCTTGTATAGGGCCCCCTGAGCTTTTGTCCAAAGCAGTTGGGCATAACGCATTTTGGAAACAACAACAACAACAGAAAAGACTGCATCAAAGAACTGACTGAAACAGTGAACTTCTGCTCAAAACAGTCAACTTCCCCATGGAAAATATTGAGAATGACTAAGAGATGGAAAGCACGTCTGGCAGAATGCATGAGCTCTGGCGGGGTGGGGGAATGAGCGGGAACACGGGTCTAGATTTGTTAAAAATAAATAAATAAATAAATTTATGTGAAAAAAAAATCTACTTTAATATTTCATTAGTTTTGCATTGTTTGAAGTGACTTGTACTACTACGGTGATCTTTTTATATTTTTGAAATGTAGCTTGTGTTACTGAATTTAAAAATATTCCTATGAACATTTTTATTTAAGTAGAAAATAGAAAATGGTGGGCTTAGGGAGTGCTTGCTGCCCAAGCCCGAGATCTGAGTTTGATTCTCAGCACTCATGGGGAGGGTGGGGTTAGTACTTCAGTGTGTACCTGTAATCCCAGTGCTGAAGGCAAAAGGATCCCTGGGGCTCTCTGCTAGCTAGTGTAGCTGAGTCCCCAGCTCCAGGTTCATTGAGAGACACTGTCCTCCAAATAAGGTAGAGAATAATTGGGAAGATGCCTAGTGTTGACTTCTTGTCAGCACCCTCTCCTTCCCTCTTCCTTTTCCCCTCTTTCCCATCCTTTTTCTTTGTTTCTTAATTTTTCTTCATTGTTACATTTATTTATTTGTTTAGTTTGTGTGTATATAGGGAACACATACATGCATGTCACAACACATGTGTAGAGATCAGAGGACAACTTGCAGGAGTCAGTTTTCTCCTTCGACCATGTGGGGCTCATGGATTAAACTCAGGTCATCAGGTATAGCAGCAAACTCCCTTACCTTTTGACCCATCTTGCTGGCTCTATTTCTTATTTTGATACTAGGTGTTCAGTTAGTTCTTTTCTCTGTCAGTATACTTTGTCCTTCCTTTTCCAGTTTGTTATTTTTTGATGGGTTAAAGGTTAATAGATTTTTGTTTACAATTAAATATTAAATAAGAATCTATATGACAAATCCAGTTTAAGAAGTTATTTTTTTAGGCTGGGCATGGTGGCCTTTAATCCCAACACTTGGAAGGCAGAGGCAGGCAGTTCAAGGCCATCCTGGTCTACATAGGGACTTCTAGGCCCCCAGGGCTTTATAGTGAGACCCTGTGTTAAAAAAATACTTTATTTTGGGGGGATGGCGAGATGGCTCAGAGGTTAAGAGCACTGGCTTCTCTTGCAGAGGACCTGGGTTCAATTTCCAGCACCCACACGGTGGCTAATAAACATCTATAACTCCAGTTCCAGGAAATCCGATACACTCATACACATAAACTAAAAATAATAAAATATTTAAATAGAAAAATACTTTGTTTTTAATTTTGTTTATTATGATTGTGTGTAGATACATACATCACACACATGCACATGAACAGTATTGATAATAAATAAAATAAAAAACAAAGTACTTTTTTTTTCAGCCATGGTTTTTAATTGATAACTCAATCTCTGCATACAGTATTACACAAATTAAGAGTATAGCAACAATTCTATTTTAGGATACAAACTCATCAACATTTATATAAAACTACTGCTCTAGTTTTTGGTGCATTTTTGTGGTAGGTACTTTAGGAAATAGGGTAAAAATCAAGAACTCAGCCACATCAGGAGAATCAGCTTTCGACAAAATATTGTTATCAATTATGTAAGGTGTCAAACACAAGAAAAACAGTACACTAAGTCAGGAGCAGTTTTAAAGAAAAAGTGGGAGCCAGGTTCTAATATCAGCACCCAGGAAGCTGAAGCAGGAGGAACAAGTGTTCAGGACCTGCCTGTACTACACGGCAAAGCCTGTACTACACAGCGAAGCCCTGTACTACACAGCGAAGCCCTGTCTCAAAAGACTGGTGATAAATAAAAACGTAGCAGTTTCATGTAGGAACCAGAAAGATTATATAGATAATTGTAAGAAAACACCTCCATGTTCTGTGTGTTCCATAAATGCTGTGCTCTAAGAAATTCTAGACTGCTGAAGTATCTTACCTGTAAGTAGAAACTATTGTTTCAAAGTTCTAAAGAAACAAGATGGCAATTCATACAAAAGGCTTTTTTTTTTTTTTTTGTCTTTTTGAGACAGGGTCTCCCTGTAGCCCCATCTGTCCTGGAACTCACTCTGTAGACCAGGCTGGCCTTGAACTCACTGCCTCTGCCTCCCAAGTGCTAGGATTAAAGGCGTGGGCCACCACGCTCTCTTGGGCGTTTTTCATGATGTCTCTAAGGATTTGACTTTGTGATAATTTACTGAGTGAAATCTGTGAATTCTATTTTCTGTTCCTAGGCTGAAAAAGATCTTAAAAATTTGTCTTTAATTTTGCTTAGCAGAAATTGGAAATCCAACCTGACTGGATTTTTGAGATCATGTTAGTTTTATTTTGAATGAAAAAGTCTTATTTAAAAAAGCTTTTTGTATGAGCCGGGCGTGGTGGCACATGCCTTTAATCCTAGCACTTGGGAGGCAGAGGCAGGTGAATCTTTGTAAGTTCAAGGCCAGCCTTGCTTACAGAGCAAGTTCCAGGACAGCTGGGGCTACAGGGAGACCCTGTCTGGAAAAGACCAAAAACAAAACAAAACAAAACAAAAACCCACCAACTAGTATGATCTTCATAAATTACAAAGAAACTCCATGGAAATGTTGACAGATAAGGAAGCCAAACCTGGGAAGCAGACCGCCATGCACCTCACTGACCGCCTCCCACAGCACTGCTGTCACTGTGAGCGAGAGCTGTGTGCTGTGCTAGGCACCCCTAGCTTACACGGGGGTGTAGACAAGCCTTGGGCCTCCTTGGGGTCTTGTCTTCTCACTTACAGAACTGAAGCAGGTGAGCTAGATGGCTTCTTATTAAGAGACCTTCCAAATGAAAGGTCTAAGCAAACCATCTAGAAGCAGACAGAATGCTGAAGTAGATGGACTTAAGCCGGTTCTTGCCTTTGATGCCATCAGTCAGAACTCATGTGCACTGTAGACTCTGGTACTGGCGAAGTATACACAAAGGAGGCATCTCATAATCACATTATTGATACAAATGTCAAAGGCCATAGCAAATTTGGGAAGAAAGCCAGGCAGCAGCACACTTCCCCTGCCACTGTCCTGCCTGTGGAGTTAGAGCCAGCGAGCAAAACGGCTGGGAAGCTTCGGGGAGCCGCAGGGTCAAGCCGTTCACTAGTGCGCTAGTGCTGTACTCCATTGCCTCCTTTCCTCAACTCCCAGCAAAGCAACAGGCATGAAACTGGTTCTCATACATAGGATGCTAGAGAAGTAAGTACAGGCCAGGATTTACTTCTGTAAAGAACAGAAAATTGACCCAAAGGAACCAATGATTTCTCAATTTCTGACCCTTACAGGATTACAAATATCACCTCTTTTAGAACTAATACACTGACTTAATTTTCAAAATGCACCACTTTATTTTTCCCTGGGAGGCAGCCACACATTATAAATGAGCGCACTGACACTCACATGATTTCTTCAGTACGTTCCAAGGCAGCCTCTAGCTCTCCTGGAACGTGGAGCCAGGAGTCCTGAGATTTCAAATATTAAAGCTTTCACCACAACTACAAGTTCCTTTGATGTTTGGGTTATTGAAGACAAACTCACTGGATAATTTGTCTTCGACATAGTCATTTCTGTTCCTAAGAGTGTTAGCCATGCTTTCTTTTCGATGAATACTCTGACTCCATCTTGAATAACTTCTTCATCAGAATCTCCTTTCGTCTTGGTATATTCCAGGGTATTATAAGAAAGGCCATTACAGCCTCTGGTTTGTACACCAACCTTCACACCTACATGTTCAGGCTTATCTTTAAGAAGCTGTTTTATTTTGTTTACAGCCAAAGGTGTCAGGGTGAGGGTGGCCCACGTGGGCTGCAGCTTCCTCTTGCTCACAGCCCGCACGTGGCCCAGACCAATGAAGCTGGTATGTGGTGCCTGCAGCCTTGGGCTGAGCGGCCTCAGCCTCTCTCCATGGACATGGCAGGCTTTTGACGCCACAGGCTCGGGCACAAGCACCCCCCCCCAAAAAAAGTACTTTTCTGTTTTCATAATATTTTATTTTATTTTAAATATTTTACTTCCTCAGTGCAAGTAAGTGTGGCTTCCACGTTACAGGCGTGCACTGATTCTCTTATTCTTTATTCTTTAGCTGTTTCTTGCCAAATATTTAGGTGTCTGTCATGGAAGACAGCAATTATAATGTTTCTTGTCTACTGTTGAAGGTAGAGAAAACAGGAAAGTACAGTGCTTATTATTATTAGATCTGGATGACTTAGATGTATTAAAGTAATACAAACATTGAAGTCTGTGGTAGCAGGCACTAAAATTGGAACTTTTATGCATGTAGTATTTGTTAGGAATCAATCCTTATGAAGAGAAGGAGAGTAATTTAAAGGTAGATGTGGGATTGATAAAGCCTCCACCAGCCTAGTAGTCAACTTTGGATCATGTGTGCCTAGTCAGCATTATCCTGCTGTGGGCCAGCATGCTCAGCTGGGCCTTGTTGCTTACTGTGGGAAACTCCTTAGAAAATTGTGCTTTTGTGCAAGGTGAGTCTTTGCAGCAGAGACCAAACTAATGCAGTTGATAACTGAAAGTCATCCAGCAACATTCCTGGCAGCTAGAACAGACCAGATCTCTCCATGCGATGGCTTACTGAAACCTGCTATATATACTTCCTTAGACATGTTTGTGACAACTGTTCTGTGATTATAAGGGATTTCTTTCTTGGAGAAACAAAGAAGAGAGGTGTTGCCTTACTGCTACATTGTTACTGATCATCTTACTCCTGACCATTTCACATTACTCTTACCCTCACTATTAGTGGTGATGCTGTTTTTGGAGTTGCCTGGTACATGACAAAACTTTCATCACTGAGGATCTATGCAGACTCATTTGTTTCTGTACCATCTTAAAGGTGTCTTCTGTTTGATTGTTTGCTCCTGTTCACAGAATAATACAGACTGAGAAATTTGTAATGAATAGAAGTTTGTTTCACTCATGGTTCTGGTGAGTGGGAAGTCCAAGAACAAAGTGTTGAGTGTCTGGGGAAGACCTCATTTTATAGTAAGAGAACACCATGGGGAGTGATGGAGGTAAATTAGAGAGAGGGATGGGAGCTGAACTTTTTTTTTTTTTTTCATTAGAGAAATATTTTAATTTTTATCTTTTTTTTCCCACATAAATTTATTTATTTATTTATTTTTAACAAATCTAGACCCGTGTTCCCTCTCATTCCCCCACCCCGCCAGAGCTCATGCATTCTGCCAGACATGCTTTCCATCTCTTAGTCATTCTCAATATTTTCCATGGGGAAGTTGACTGTTTTGAGCAGAAGTTCACTGTTTCAGTCAGTTCTTTGATGCAGTCTTTTCTGTTGTTGTTGTTGTTTCCAAAATGCGTTATGCCCAACTGCTTTGGACAAAAGCTCAGGGGGCCCTATACAAGAAATACTTACAATTGGGTAATTGGCACTAGCATCCACAGATGAGGGATACCATTCGTCGTTTGTTTTTCTGGGACTGTTACTTCACTCAGCATGATGTTCTCTAGCTCCAGCCATTGTCCAGCAAAGCTCGTGATGTCCTCTTTCTTTACTGCTGCATAGAACTCCATTGTGTAGATGTACCACATTTTCTCTATCCACTCGTCAGTTGAGGGGCATTTAGGTTGGTTCCAGCTCCTTGCTATTGTGAAGAGAGCTGCAATAAACATGGCCGTGCATGTATCTCTGTGGTGGCGTAAGTCTTGAGGGTACATGCCTAGGAGTGGTATGGCTGGGTCGGGTGGCAAGTTCATTCCAAGTCTTCCAAGGGTTCTCCACACTGCTTTCCATAGTGGCTGTACGAGTTTACATTCCCAGCAGCAGTGGATGAGTGTTCCCCTTTCCCCACAACCTCACCAGCACTTGGTATCATTTGTTTTCTTGATCCTAGCCAGTCTTATTGGAGTAAGATGATATCTTAAAGTGGTTTTCATTTGCATTTCCTTAATGATTAGTGATGTTGAGCAGTTCTTGAGGTGTTTCTCAGACATCTCTAATTCCTCGCTTGTGAAGTCTCTGTTCAGTTCTTTGCTCCATCTATTGAGTGGGTCATTTGTTTTCTTCTTTCTTTGTTTTTTGAGTAGTTTATATATTCTGGAAATCAATGCTTTGTCAGATGTATCTGCAGTGAAGGGAGCTGAACTTTTTATTCAGATTAGTCTCCTAAGACCCTTTTACCTGTGATTAACAGTATTAATCCATCAATGGAAAAGCACTCATGCCCTGATTACGTTTCTTGATACCAGTGCAATGACAATTATATTTCAACATGAGGCTTGGAAGAGGCATTCAAACTGTAGGAAACTCCTTCATGTGATTGCAACCCTACCTTTTTTTTTTTTTATTTAAAAATTTTTAGCCGGGCGTGGTGGCGCACGCCTTTAATCCTAGCACTTGGGAGGCAGAGGCAGGCTGATCTTTGTGAGTTCAAGGCCAGCCTGGTCTACAGAGTAAGTTCCAGGACAGCTGGGACTACAGGGAGACCCTGTCTCGAAAAGACCAAAAAAAAAAAAAAATTTATTTTTTATGTGTATGAGTGTACTGTCTGTATGTAGGTTGGTGCACCTGTGTTGTGCAATGCCTCAGAGGTCAAAAGAGGGTGTCAGATTCCCCTGGAACTAGAGTTAAAGACGGTTCTTAGCCACCATGTGGGTGCTGGGAATTGAACCCAGGTCCTCTGCAAGAAAAGTTGACGCTCTTAATTGCTGAACCATCTCTCCAGCCCACAACCCAACCTTTTCTAGCCGATAGGAGTTCATTACCCCTTTTAAGGTAATGGCACCCCCTACCTGCTGGTCTCTGGGCATAAGGTACCCGAAGTACCAAGTGGCATCTAAATGTTCCCTGTGAGTAGAAGTGGAAAGCACAGAAACTCCCAGTGGGTCTTGTGAGTGATGGTGAGGGACATTGGCTTCTAGGATCCTTGATTCATGCATTTCTCCTTTTGGGGACAGACTATCATATAGAATTTTTTAATCCCATTCCCAGTGATAATATTGCCCTGGGTTGGTACTTTACTTGTCCTGATGTATGTAGTTCTAATACTTTACCATTTTGGCACCTCCTGAGTAATGCCATACGTGATTTGGTTAGTGGATCCCATGATCTGGGGAACAGTATCACATTTCCTTTGCCACGAAGAGAGTACATACTCTTTTTTTTTTTTGAGGGTACATATTCTTGGCACATACTAGATAGAATACTGTGCTGGTAGATCAGACCTTCTGTTGGTGTTCCAAAATTTCTTTGATCATACTGCTTTTGCATACATTTTCTAATGGGGTTCATAAAAGTGAATTTATTATTTTTTTTTTCTTAAAAAGGATAACCAGGAGTCTGAATCCAGATGAGCAGGAAAGTTTTATGAAGCTCAAACCAAAAATTAAAATTTGTAAGTTTCAAGAACCCCAGCTGCAGATTGTATAAGTGTGGGTTCCTAACATTGAGCCCCAAAGTATAGTATATTGCATTGCATATTGTATACCTAGGAATGTCTCAGTAGAATGAGTGACATTTTTCAGTTTCTCAAATGTTGCAGAAATTAGAAATGTTGTTTCTGCTATTTACCTATGAGATATTTTTAGAATATCATCCATGAGGATTATATTTGTATCATTTCCATTCCTCCTAGAACTCTCACCAACTCCTCTCCTGCCTCCCTCCCCAACTCAACTCCCTCTCAATTTCTTGTTTGCTTTGATTTATGTTGTTACATATGGACACACACACACACACGCACACACACACATATACATATATATGTATATAAAATGCACTGAGTCCATTTAATGGTGCTAGTGTGTACATGTTTTAGGCTGACCACTAGCTTCAATCTGATAACTTATAGGAGAAAACTGGTCAATCATGAATAGTAAGTATATGTCAAAGATTTAATGCATATAATCGTTCTAACATGGCATATCTAGGATCCTCCATTTCTTCTTGGCTTATTTTTCCTGTATGTATCTGTAATTGCGATTTCTTATCTACATTAATTATTTTTATTATTTTTATTTTTTATTTTTCTAAATTTAAATTAATGTATATGTGAAGCTTCAGTATTCTCCAGTGATAGTCTAAAGCAGTAGAAATTACCCAAAACAGAATTGCTTTGTATGCTCACTTTAAGGAGTCAAGCATCTCAGTTTGGAGTATTTAGAAGTAAACAGCACGAACTTGGAAGTGAGGACATGATAGGACTCCTTATACTTGAGTTTAACTGTAAAGACAATTGTATGCCAAGAAAATTTGAACTTATGCATTTTATTATTTGTATTCTATTTCCTAGTGGTATCAATATTTGTTTAAAATGGCTTGAAACTTGTCCTATTGGAATAAATATAACACAAGAGCTACTTTGAAATCCTTGTGTTCAATGGTAGGTTATATTTAATGATTAAGATACAATTAGGCCAACTGTTTGATAAGAATATAAATGTGGGGCTGGAGAGATGGCCTGGCGGTTAAGAGCTCCGACTGCTCTTGCAGAGGACCCGGGTTCGATCCCCAGCACCCACATGGCGGCTAAGAACCGTCTGTAACTCCAATTCCAGGAGAACTCCAGTTCCAGGGGAATCTGAGACCCTCTTCTGACCTCCGCGGCATTGCACGACACGGGTGCACAAACCTACATGCAGACAGTACATTCATACACATACAAAAATAAATAAAATTAAAAAAAAAAAAGAAATAGCTTTAAAGAAAAAAGAATATAAATGTGTAAGTGTTCTGATTTAGAATTAATATTTCTAATTGAATATGAACAAACCTAATATGATTGCTCTTTCAGACGGGCACAGATAATGACCTCCTTGAAGTGCAGCACCATCTGCTCAATTATGCATGACTGGTTCTCACATTCATTTCACATATACCCAGCCCTTTTGTCTCTAAGACATGTTTAATCAGTGCAATTCAGTCTTGCAAAGAACGGAAATAACATTGGCTGGTCTAGAATATTGAGTGTAAGGCCGAGTTATGATTGAATCTAAATGGGTCCATCTAATACTGCAGTAGGAACAACAGGATTAGGTCCCTCTCTGTGTCCCTTCAAAGGAGAATGTGGCATGGAAATTACATGTATCTGGTAAAATACATGTGTAGCTGTATTAGAAAGGATTAAGAAAGACAGATGTGTGCTGTAGTGAATTAGCTTTCCATCACTGTAACAAATAGCTGAGATAATTAAAATTAGAAGAAAGGTTTTATTCTGTTTTACAGTTTTGTCGATTTCAGTCCATTATCTTTTGGCCCTGTTGCTTTTGGACATGGTGGCACAGTATGTCTTGTGTATGATGCAGGAGGGAAATTTCTGTCGTAACAGGAAGCCAAAGACAGGAAGTAGGGCCTGCTGTGTCAATATCCCTTTCAAGGGCACATCTCTGATTATTGGGCTCCACTAAGTTCCACTTCTCAAGGTTCCACTGCATTAAAAAAAAATTTTTTTTATTATTAATTTTATTTATTTCTGTATGTGTATGAATGTACTGTCTGCTTGTAGGTTTGTGCACCCGTGTCGTGCAATGCCGCCGGAGGTCAGAAGAGGGTCTCGGATTCCCCTGGAACTGGAGTTCTCCTGGAATTGGAGTTTCAGACGGTTCTCGCCCGCCATGTGGGTGCTGGGGATTGAACCCGGGTCCTCTGTAAGAGCGGTTGGCGCTCTTAACCGCTAGGCCATCTCTCCAGCCCCGGTTCCACTACATTTTAGCAGTGCGCCTGGGGCACAAGCTTTTAGAATGTGGGCCTTTAGGGGACATTTAAGACTCAAACTATGGGCTGGAGAGATGGCCTAATGATTAAGAGCGCCGACTGCTCTTGCAGAGGTCCCGGGTTCGATCCCCAGCACCCACATGGCGGCTTAGAACTGTCTGTAACTCCAATTCCAGGAGAACTCCAGTTCCAGGGGAATCCGACACCCTCTTCTGACCTCCGTGGCATTGCACCACACGGGTGCACAAACCTACATGCAGACAGTACCTTCATACACATAAAAAATAAATAAATTAAAAAAAAAGACTCAAACTATAACATAGTGAAAGATAAAAATTAATGAAATAGTGACAAGTAAAGTGAGATGCTGAGTACTTCCTCTGCTCATAAACAGTACAACAGTTTTTCTGAGCGCTTAGCTCGGGGCAGGGGGCAGCACTGCTCTGAGGAAGCACTCCTGCCAGGCACTGAGGGGCCGTCATAGTCACTAGCTACTCCAAACTACTCATTCCTAAATCCAGTGTTAGGATCTTTTAAAAAGATTTCTAATATAATATATTTAATAAAATTAAATTAATAATATATTTAATAAAATTATATTATAATGTATATGTTTGTTTGCTGGTATGTGCATGCAAGTGCAGGTCCCTGCAGGGGTCAGGGATCTAGTTCATCTTGAACTGGAGTTACAGGTTTCCTGACGTAGGTGCTGGGAATCATATTCAGGTCTTCTGTAAGCATAGTGTGTGCTGCGCTCTTGACTGCTGAGCTATCTCTCCAGCTTGCCCTCATGGAGTTTTGTATGGAAGATTATGACAGGTTTTCTGAAGGATCTAATAATTATAGCTCATACAGCACAGGCTTACCTCAAACTTGCTTTGTAGCTGAGGCTGGTCTTAATTTCCTGATTCTCCTACCTTCACCTCCCAAATGCCAGGATTACAGGTGTGTCCACCACACCTCTGAAGAAACTTCCTGTTATAAACATAAAAGTTTATTTTATTTTTTTAAACATAAAAGTTTATTAAGACATAGGATTCACAAGAGCAGGTTTAAGAGTTAAACGGGGGAAAAACTAGTTTAATGTCGCATTTGATGTTTTTTCTGTATTTAATAACATTGGACTGATTTTTTTTGTTGTTTTTGTTTTTGGTTTTTTTTTTTTGGTATTTTTTTGAGTCAGGATCCTCCTGTAGTCCCAGCTGTCCTGGAACTTGCTCTGTAGACCAGGCTGGCCTTGATTTCAGATCCACTTGCCTCTGTCTCTTGAGTGCTGGGATTAAAGGTGTGCGCCACCACACCCGGCTTGGTCTGATTTATTTATTTTTATTTATTTTTTGTCTTTTTGAGACAGGGTCTCCCTGTAGCTCCAGCTGTCCTGGAACTCACTCTGTCCTTGAACTCACAGAGATCCGCCTGCCTGTGTCTCCCAAGTGCTAGGATTAAAGGCATGCACCACCACGCCCGGCCCTAGGTCTGATTTTTAAACTTACTTTTGGTCAGCATTTCATCATTAGTTCTAGTGGTCATCAATCAATATATTTAATTTACTTCCTATTTTACCTAAACATTCTGTCTATGTACCATTGTTTCTGGTACATATATCAAAATTTGGGTATGTGTCCAATCACTGTGACTCTTATAGAAGGAACTTTTTTTTTTTTTTTTTTTAATTTATTTCGATATGTGTATCAATGTACTGTCTGCATGCAGGTTTGTGCACCCGTGTCGTGCAATGCCGCGGAGGTCAGAAGAGGGTCTCGGATTCCCCTGGAACTGGAGTTCTCCTGGAATTGGAGTTTCAGACGGCTCTCGGCCGCCATGTGGGTGCTGGGGATCGAACCCGGGTCCTCTGTAAGAGCGGTCGGCGCTCTTAACCGCTAGGCCATCTCTCCAGCCCCGATTTTTTTCCATTCTTTCCCTTGTTCAGAGTCCCCTTTTACCCCCCACTTAGGTAGGAACCCAGATGCCCAGAATATGAGATCCTTTGAAGACACGACACAGAGCCATGAAGCCAGCAGAATGTTCCTTGTCTTTCTGATGCTCTCTTTGTGTCTGAATAAAGAAGACAATCTGATTCACTGTTTAAAACAAAACTCTAGCGCATGCTTTTAGTCCCAGCACTAGGCAGAGGCAGGCAGGTTTTTGTGAGACTGAGGCCAGCCTGCTCTCCATAGAGTTCCAGCCCAGGTGGGGCTACAGGGAGACCCTGTCTCAAAAAAACAAACAAGCAACTAACCAACCAACCAACCAAATCAGGCCAAAGAGCTATTTGGCATCACATGGACAGAAAAATCTTCACTTCCACTGCCTTCCCCATCTGGCAGAAATGATAACTGTTATGACATAGCATTTGGTCCCCCTAGCATTTTCTTTTAAATGTTTATTATGTGTGCCTGTGAATGCAGCATGCACATGTGTGGGGTCAGAGGACAACTCACAGGAGTCGTTCCTGTCCTAATGTTATGTGGGTCCAAGGGATCCAACTTCAGGTCGTCTTGTTTTGGCAGCAAATGTCTACCTGCTGAGCCACCTCTCCATCTGTCCCTAGCTTTTCTTTCTCTATTGGCTCTGTCATTTATGTAATGAAAGGTTTTCCCAGAGTTCTCCTTAAGCCCGGGACTCTAACGTAGCAGGCATATCCAGTGTTTTGTATGTATACATTGCATACACAATAATGTAAGCATTAGCTGGACCTGATGGAGATTCCTCCATGGTTATAGATTTCTCATTCTGGTGTTCCTCCTGGGTCAGTAGGTCAGGACAGGTGGTCAGAGACCATTTTCTGTCTCTAATTGTCTGACGGCAAGTTTTGTCTTTGCTTTAGCATGCTCGGTTCTGTTCCGGACATCTGCTTCTGTCTGCCTACCCTTTCTGAACCAGGTGGTTCTCCAAGAAGTCATATGGAAGACAATCACCGACCCTTGGGCAGTCTCTGCGCATGGCCTAGGGAGGAAAAGGAGGCACCGGGCCAGCACCCAGTGTGTTCCCTAGGCGAGTACGAGGGGCCGTGTGCAAACTGCAGAAAGGGTGACCTCATTCCTCAGATCGCAGGTGGGCTCTGCCTGGCTCCATTAAGCTCTCCTAGAGGAGACACAAGGAAAGGAAAGACGCTGCTCAGAACAGTACAGTTTGTGACTTTCCAAATGCTTTTCATTCCTTTTTTTTTTTTTCCGGTCTTTTGGAGACAGGGTCTCCCTGTAGTCCCAGCTGTCCTGGAACTCACTCTGTACACTGTACACCAGGCTGGCCTTGAACTCACAAAGATCGGCCTGCCTCTGCCTCCCAAGTGCTAGGATTAAAGGCATGTGCCACCATGCCTGGCTCCACCTTAGTTTTTGAGACAAGGTTTCTCACTGAACCCAGTGCTTGGTATTTTGGTTAGTGTGGCTGGCCAGTGAGCCTCCTAAATTCACTTGTCCCTAACCTATAAACACTAGGGTTACAGATGTGTACCACCATGCCTAGATTTTATGTGAGTGCTGGGGATCAGAATTGACTTCCTCATGCTTGTATAGCAAGCACTTTATCCAGCCCCTTTCAAGATTTTTTTTTTTTCTTTTGAGACTATTGAAACAGGGTCTTCTTGTAGCCCCAGCTGTCCTGGAACTCAATATGTAGACCAGGCTGGCCTTGAACCCACAGAGATCCTCCTGCCTTTGCGTCCCATGTGCTGGGATTAAAGGCATGTGCCATCACACCCAGTTCCTTCACAATCTTTTATGTCTAACACTGTCCTTCACAGACCACCCTAGGTAAAGTAATTCACATTCCTTTTTTGCTTTTGCAGAGGAATTAGAATTAGCAGGAGTCCGTAACTTGCTGGTAGATAATACTGCATTAGATGGCAATACAAAATCAAATTGCAGATGAGAATGGAGCCCAGATTTGGTAGAGTGCTAAGTGGACCTGTTACATTGCCTTAGATGGTTAGAGCATCACTTGAAAGCAAAGATGTGGGCTGGAGAGATGGCCTAGCGGTTAAGAGCACCGAATGCCCTTGCAGAGGACCTGGGTTCGATCCCCAGCACCCACATGGCGGCTAAGAACTGTCTGTAACTCCAATTCCAGGAGAACGCCAGTTCCAAGGGAATCCAAGACCCTCTTCTGGCCTCCGCGGCATTGCACGACACGGGTGCACAGACCTGCATGCAGACAGTACATTCATACACATACAAAAATAAATAAAAATAAAAATAAAAAAAAGAAAGCAAAGATGTGAAAATACATTTGTAAACTTGTAAGTATGAAGTGACATACCTACTAATGTATTTATTTAAATATATGTTGATTTAATTTCAGTCTGTGGCTGTACCATCCAATGTTGTCACAGTTACTCCTGCAAAGCCAGTGAATACTGTGACTGTCCTGAAGCCATCAAGTTTAGGAGTGGCAACAACCCCCTCAAATGAGCCTAGTCTCAGAGCAGAGGCCCCAGTAGCTGCTCAGACTACTCTTTCTCCGGTAAACTCTCAAATGCATCTTAACTTATATATAGTTCTTTGCTAGTGTTCTTGATCCTGCTTGATAATAACATTTGTGATTATTTTTCTGTGTCTATCAGACAATGCTAGAAAATGTGAAGAAATGCAAAAACTTCCTTTCAATGTTAATAAAACTGGCATGTAGTGGATCACAGTCTCCAGAAATGGGGCGGAATGTGAAGAGGCTGGTGGAACACCTTCTGGTAAGTTAGTATCACAAATTAGTTTTTTTTTTTTAACTTTTTTTATTGAAGTTTTGTGCAATTCACACATTTCTTAGTCCAATTTAGATTCATTCCCCTTTCCATGACCCCCACCCCACCCCAGTGCATGCATTTTGCCATATATGTCTTGCATCTTTTTTTCAGTCTTTTTTAAAAGTTTTTCTATGCAGAGGTTTATTGATTTGCGCTGAAGTTTACTGTTACAGTCAGTTCTTTGACCCAGTCCTTTTGTTGTATGTCCCCCCCAATTTGTATTGCTTCAAAATATGCATATATGTTCTTCACACATGTATACCAAAATTATGACATCTGAAAGTAAACTGTATGTTAATTACAAAACATGTTTAGGAATTCACCCCCCCACCACCTTTTTTTTTTGAGATATAGGGTCTCCCTTTAGCCCCAACTGGCCTTGAACTCACAGAGATCCTCCTGCCTCTGCTTCTTGAGTGCTTGGATTAAAAAGCATGTGCCACCACGCCCGGCTAAAGCAAATTTTCTATGTATTTAATTTTTGTTTTTATCATATATCTCAATGGATCCATCTTGGGCAATGCCTTCAGAGGTCATAGAGTATTGAGCTCCCCTGGAACTGGAATTATAGGTGGTTGCTAGCTGGGAATTGAACTGGGTCCTCTGCAAGAGCAGCAAATACTCTTAACCACTGAGCCATCTCTCCAGCCCCAAATATTATTATTGTTGTTGTTGTTGTTATTATTTTGTTTTTTTTACCAATTTGTCTTCCTTTCTTTGTGTGTGTGTGTGTGTGTGTGTGTGTGTGTGTGTGTAGTATAAGTGCATGTATGTTTAGTTGCATGTTTAGAGACCAAAGAAAGATATCTGGTGTTCTGGTCTATCACTGTCTACCTCATTCCCTTGACACGGGTTCTCTCACTGAACCAGGAGTGTGAGGCTGCAGGCCAGCAAGGCCCAGTGATCCTTCTGTCTTCTACTTTTACATAGCATTGTAGTTAACTGGTGTGCATGTGACCATGGTTGGCTTGAACATGAGTTCTGGGAATTTGAATTGAGTTTCTCATGCTTTAACAGCGATTATTATTAGCTTCTGAGCTATTTCCTAGTCCCTAGTTTTGTTTCCCTAGGTCTAGGAAATCGATAATAAAATTACAAAATGGCAGAAAGCCAGGGCATCAATAAATAATGAAATCCAATTCTCATCTATTTAAACACCAACCTTTACAACTTGTTAAAGTTCATTGATTTTTTTTTTTTTGTCTTTTTGAGTCAGGGTCTCCTGTTAATCCCAGTTGGCCTAGAGCTCACTATCTAGACCAGGCTGGCCTTGAACTCACACAGATCCGCCTGCCTCTGCCTCCTGAGAGCTGGGATCCTATCTCATTTTTTTAGTTAACTTAATTCTTTTTTTGTTTGTTTGTTTGGTGTTTTTGAGACAGGGTCTCTCTGTAGTCCCAGGTGGTCTGGAACTCACAGAAATGGGAGTGCTGGGATTAAAGGTGTGTGTCACCACGCCTGGCTAACTTAATTCTTAAGAGATACTGGCTCAGTGCTATTTAGGCTGGCTTTCAGCTCCTAGTCTCAGGTCATCTTTCAGCCTTCCAGGTGTGTGCCACCACACACAGCTTAGTTTCTTACAATATTTGTATATCTTAATCCTTTCTTTTATTCCTTAGGATTCGAAAATTGAAGCAGAAGAATTTACTAGGAAACTGTATGTGGAACTGAAGTCTGCACCTCAGCCTCACCTAGTCCCGTTTCTTAAGGTTGGGTTATGTTTCTTTGGGGAAATTGTGTTAGATTGGTTTAAAACCTGAATGATCTGACTGGAAGTCAATGTAGGGAAAACTTTAGCACTTTTGTAAAATGTATAAAGTACATTCCTGGTATTCATTTAAATGTTTTAGAAAAACAGGCATAGAGTAACTTTAAACAAATTGTTTGCATTAACTAATTATTTTGGGTGGTATGTGTGTGGAGGTCAGAGGACAACTTACAGGAGTTGGTTCTTTCCATCATGTGGCTTCTAGGGATAGAACTGAGGTCATCAGTTTTGGTGGTAAGTGAGTGCCTTCAGTCCCTCCAAGAGTGACATCTTACACTGAAATGGAACTTCATGATATTGCTTAATGTTTGTAGTGGAATATATTCAGAGATGGTTAAAAAATTATGTGTGTAGTATTGTTCATATGTGTGTATGCATGTTTCTTTTTGTGTATGTGGGAGGGTATGCATGTATATGAGTTTTGTAGCAGAGGTTAACATTTATTGTCTTCCTTGATTGCTCTCCACCTTATATGGAGTCAGTGTTTTTCACTAATCACAGAGTTTGTGGGTTCAGCTAGTCTAGCCAGGCAGCTTGCCCTAGGGATTACTAGTCTCCATGTCCTGAGAGCTGAGATTATAGGCTAAAGCACATGCGTGCTTGGAGATCCAGATGCTGATCCTTAGAACCCTCTGAGCCCACCCTTTCCTTCCTCACACCCCTTTAAAAGTTTTTTGAAGCTGGGCGTGGTGGTGCATGCCTTTAATCCCAGCACTGGGGAGGCAGAGGCAGGTGGATCTCTGTGAGTTCAAGGCTGGCCTGGTCTACATAGCGAGCTCCAGGGCAGCTAGAACTAAAGGGAGATCCTGTCTCAAAAAGACCAAAAAAAAGTATTTTGAGATAGGGTCCCATGTGTCCCATGCTGACTCAAGCTTACTCTGTTTCTGAAGAGGACCTTGAATTGAATTCCTGATCCCCTTGCTGGCTACCTTCTAAGTGCTGGGATTATAGATGTGCTAGGACACACACACACACATATATATGTATATATATATATATAATTTTTTTTTAACTTTTTGAAACAAAGTCTCCCTGTAGCCCCAGCTAGTCTGGAAGTCTGGAACTTGCTCTGAAAGACCAGGCTGGCCTTGAAGTAACAGATCCATGTGCCTCTGCCTTCCAGTTGGGATTAAAGGCATGTGTCACCATGCCCAGTTTAGAAGGCAATTTGATGAATATAGTATATCCCTGTAACTAAAAAACTGCAAGAGCTTCCCTACTAGGCTCTATAACTTCCCCCCAAATCATGGGATTTTGAACAAGTTTTACAGTACCAAATATGAGTTCTTCCCTATGGAGTAAACCTCAAATCCAGTCTATGAGGGTTATAATCAGGGAAGATGCTTCTAGCCCAGTTCCAACTTACTTGATTTTTCTGTCTTGTGACCAAAGCGTGTGGCTTCTTTCCCAAAATAGGGTATCACCAGCTAATTCTGCTGGGCAACAATCAGTGGCAATGGCCCCTACTGTTAGGATAGGGCCTGCCTGAGTAACAACTTGAAGGGAGGTAGCCCAGTCCTGCCTCTGAGTATTTCATTTAATCTGGGAGCAGTTATATCTTCTGGGAGCAGTTATATCACTATACTTCATTCTAACTTACATTTTCTTACTGATTTTATTTACTTGTTTTTTTTTGGGGGGGGGGTGTCATTGCTTGTGGGAATCGGTTCTCTTCTTCCAGCATGTGGGTCCCTTGGATTGAACACAGGTTGAGGGCAAGTGCCTCTGAGCCGTTTTGCCTGGCCCTGTCTTTAAAATTTTTTTATTAGTTTATTAAGTGTAAGATTTCCTTGCTGTTTTTCATGCATTGTCAGTTTTGGCTGAACTCGTTCCCCTGTTCTCCATCTCCCAGCTCTGTTCCCTGGCTGAACTCTTATGCATCTCTGTGTCTAGAGCTCTCCATCTCCCAACTCTGTTCCCTGGTTGAACTCTTATCCACCTCTGTGTCTAGTGCTCTCCATCTCCCAGCTCTGTTCCCTGGCTGAACTCTTATGCATCTCTGTGTGTAGTGCTCTCCATCTCCCAACTCTGTTCCCTGGTTGAATTCTTATCCACCTCTGGGTCCAGTGCTCTCCATCTCCCAGCTCTGTTCCCTGGCTGAACTCTTATGCATTTCTGTGTCTAGCGCTCTCCATCTCCCAACTCTGTTCCCTGGTTGAACTCTTATGCATTTCTGTGTCTAGTGCTCTCCATCTCCCAACTCTGTTCCCTGGTTGAACTCTTATCCACCTCTGTGTCTAGTGCTCTACATCTCCCAACTCTGTTCCCTGGTTGAACTCTTATCCACCTCTGTATCTAGTGCTCTCCTTCCACCTGACCTCCCTCCCCCACCCTGCCCTCTCCTCCTTAAAGAATTTTTTTCTTTATTATTGTGGGGCTTAGATGAATATGGTGAGGTATGCCTTATTTTATTTTACTATATTGACAACTGACATATCCAAAATAAGCTTAATATTTTCTCATTGAAGGTAATAATTTATCACTGAAAAATAAAGCATTTGGGCTTTAATTGATTGTATCTTGGATACTGGTAGAGATGACACCAGGTTTTCTAGGCTTTAACACTTGATGCACTTTTTTTGTTTAGATAGGAACTATAAAATGGTTTTACTAGTAGTTTATTTAGTAATCTGTGTCTTCTTTTCCTCTATTTTCTATAGAAAAGTGTGGCTGCCTTAAGACAGCTTCTTCCTAGCTCCCAGAGCTTCATTGAACAGTGTGTTCGGGAAACTTCTGCTAAGGTAGTCATTGCCACCTGCACCACAACAGCAACAACTTCTGTGCTGACCAGTACAGTTTCCTCAGTCCAGTCAGAAAAGCCCATCCTTGTTTCTGGACCTACAGCACCCAGACCTGTGTCTTTACAAACTCTGAATCCACTTGCTGGGGTAGGAGGAACAACAACTGGAGTTATGACACTGCATTCTGTGGGTCCAGCCACTGTAGGAGGAGGTACAGCAGCTGGAACTGTTTTGCTTCAGACTTCAAAACCACTTTGCACATCTGTACCAAATACAGTCACAGCCGTCTCCCTGCAGCCTGAGAAGCCTGTTGTCTCTGGGGCAGCAGTAGCGCTGGCCGTTCCCTCAGCAACTTTTGGAGAAACTTCTGCTGCAGCTCTTTGTCTTCCACCTGGGAAGCCTGCTAGTTCTGCTGGGACTGTTCCTGACAGACCTGTCATTGGCACTCCAGTCCAGATCAAGCTTGCTCAGCCAGGCTCCCTCCTTTCACAAGCAGCTGGCATTCCACAGGCAGTAAAAGTCAAGCAGCTGGTGAGTTATTTAATTTCTTCCTCGGTTTCTTCTTTGGTAGACCTTCCCAAATTTGCCTAGTTGAATTGTTTTCTTTATTGCTCTGTCTCCCTCTTTATAGTCACATGCACAAACTTACAATTTTTGCTGAACATCTGAGACTTGCTGGTGAAGTTGTGACTGCAGCTCTTTCTTTTCTTGCTTTCCCTCCCTTCCTGCTTTCCCTTCTCTCTCTCTCTCTCTCTCTCTCTCTCTCTCTCTCTCTTTTTTTTTTTTTTTTTTTTTTTTTTTTTTTCCTGTTTTCAGTGCCAATTGTTGAACGCAGGTCCTTAAGCATTCTGGGCAAGCATCCTATCAGTGAGTGGTCTCTTTTTAATTTTTGAGTTTTGAGATGGGGTCTCAGTTAGTTGCACAGGCTGGTTTTAGGTTTGTAATCCTCCTGCCTCAACCTTCTGAGTAGCTGGGAATGCCTAGGACTGACTGCTGTTGTGTGTCTTTTCAAGAAAAGATTTTTTTTTTGGTCATTTGAGACAGGTCCCTGTAGCTCTGCTGTGTCCTGGAACACTCTGTAGACCAGGCTGGCCTGAACTCACCGAGGACGATTCTTGCTGCCTTGCCTCCTGAGTGCTGGGATTAAAGGGGTGACTACCAACTGCTGATTTTTTTGTTGATTTTTTTATTTTTTTAATGTGTCTGAAGCCTGTGGTCACACATGGGACATTGGGGTAGTGTTTTCCGTTTGTTCCAGTACTCTTCTAGTGTTATTTTTTTCTGTCCTTGTTTCTAATGAAAAATAATTTTTTTTTTTTTAATTTTTTATCTCATTTTTTGTTTTTTTTTTTTCCTGTTGATTCTTAATATAGAGGTTATCCAACTTCTTGTGGTTTTTCATTAAATTGTAATGGTTTAAGTGCCCAGTGTAGTTATTTGATAAAATGTTTTTTTGTTTTTTTCTTCAGGATTAATGCAGGTTAAATATTTCTGGAGGGTTATTACATAGGTTATAGTTTGATTTTTTTTTTTTTTTTTTTTTTTTTCTTTCAGTGCTCAAGATTGAACCTAGGCCTTGTGTATTTACCAGCTGAACTATGCTCAGCCTTTTTTGTTTTTTAATTTTTATTTATTTTTTTTTATAAATTTGTATTTCAATATCATTTTCCAATTCATTAGGCATTTTCCCTTCCCCCCCATCCCCACCCCCCATCCCAGATCATGCATTCTGCCATAAACTGTCCTGCATCTTTCCTCTCAGTTTTTTTATTTTTTTATTTTTTGCAATAGTGATAATTTATATGTAAGCATAGCACCTCATGTAAAACCAATTTGCAGGCTGTTGTGCCCAAACCCTCACAGCTCATGGGTCCCATCTTCCAGCGGGGGGGGGGGGTTATAAGTTGATCAAATGAGTGTCCAGCTATATTGGCTGTAGTTTTCACCATTCACCCCAATTCGCAGCCCTTACATTCTACACCACGCCCTCTTCTGCAATTGTTCCCCTAAGGCTTAGAACGGGGGCACAGGTGGATGAGAAGCAAAACAGTCCACTCTCTCTGGAGCTGTTGTCTTGGACTCTGGTCAATTCTGGCTGTTTCCTTTCATGGGCTGACAGTTTGTCCAGGAATAACCTTTCGATCCTACTAATGAAGCACAGGCAATTAGATATATAGGTATTTAAACAGCACTAATAGTTATGGTTGGTTACTTTGGTATAGACACATATGTTTGGATGGTATGTTAATCCATGAATTACGTTTTTTTTCCTGTTAAATATGACAGGGACTTACTGTGGCTTATAACATCTCCTAACCTGTAGAGGATGTAAGCTTGTGGCATCAGCCTTTTTATGTGTGTGTATGAATCAGTGCATGCGTGGCTGTGGGCATGTAGAGCCAAAGGTCAATATGGGTATTGCTGTCCACTTTAATTTTTTAGAGGTTTATTTTATTTTTATATATGTGCGTGTATGTGAGTGAATGGTACCATATGTGCACCGGTGTCCTGAGAGGTCAGAAGAGGGTGTTGTATCCTTTGAGGATGTTATGAACTGTTTGGTGTGGATTCTGGGAACTAAACCTGGATTCTCTGGAAGAGCAAGAACTGCTTTTAAGCACTAAGCCATCTCTCCATCTTAGCTCAAATTCCTTCTGAAGGGTGTAGCCAACGTCTGGCCCCCTTCCCTTGACCCCAACAACATACTGAGGTACTATTTCACCCAGCTGCTGTCTGGGAAATCAGTGTTTATTTGGCTTACAGAGCACTGCAGGAGGAGCATGAGCGCTCTCCTCCGCCCCTTGCCAAGGCCACTCTGGGAAGTCTTCATCTAGCATGATGGTGTTGAGAGACTTTCCCCAGGCTTGCTCAGCTTATATACCCACAGACACTTTCCCTCTTGCACCTAGGGCCAACTAATTGGTTGGGAGGGTTCAGTGACTCTCCTTGCCCCTCCTTCCTTGCTGCACATGACAGCAGCAAGCTTTTATGATTCTAGGCAAGTAGACACAACCAACTTCAGAAGGTGATGTAGTCTATGGTCTTGTCGGAGGACAGTTCTATCCACCCCCTGCCTCCATGGCCAGCTTTTATGTGAGTGCTAGGGAAGACTTTCTTGACTGAACCATCTCCCCAGAATCTTTATTTTTAAAACAAGGTCTCATGTGGCAAGCTGGCCTTAAATTTTAATCCTCTCAAATAATTAAGATTACAGGATTGTGCCATTAAGATCAGTTCTTATTTATTTTTTAATATTAAAATGCTAAGGAGTGAGGGTGACAACAAAGGAAATAAATATAGGTATTTTTTTCCTATGTCTGGTAGATTGAAACATGATTCTTTGATAAAAGAAGGAATTTTTAGCTGTTTATTGATTAGATGTTCTTTAGAATTTTCTGCTTTATTCAGGAAGAGACACTTTTTGGGGGGTCTTTTTGAAACAGGGTCTCCCTGTAGCTCCAGTTGTCCTAGAACTCACTATGTAGACCAGGCTGGCCTTGAACTCAGAGTTCCGTCTGCTTTTGCCTCCCAAGTGCTAGGATTAAAGGCATGTGTCACCATGCCAGCTTAGAATTTTTTCTTTATTATTTTTTATGTGAATATACTGTCTGCATGTAGGTCTGTGCACCCGTGTAGTGCAAATCTGCAGAGGTCAGAAGAGGATGTCGGATTCCCCTGGAACTGGAGTTAAAGACAGTTCTTAGCCGGCATGTGGGTGCTGGGGATCGAACCCTGGTCCTCTGCAAGAGCAGTCGGTGCTCTTAACCACTGAGCCATCTCTCCAGGCTAGAACTAATGTTTGGTTTTTTTTTTTAATTTATATATATATATTTTTTTAAATTTTATTTATTTTTGTATGTGTATGAATGTACTGTCTGCATGTAGGTTTGTGCACCCGTGTCGTGCAATGCCGCGGAGGTCAGAAGAGGGTCTCAGATTCCCCTGGAACTGGAGTTCTCCTGGAATTGGAGTTACAGATGGTTCTCAGCCGCCATGTGGGTGCTGGGATCAAACCCAGGTCCTCTGCAAGAGCAGTCGGTGCTCTTAACTGCTAGGCTATCTCTCCAGCCCCCTAGAATTAATGTTTTTTTTTTTTTAATTATTTTGCACCGGGCGTGGTGGCGCACACCTTTAATCCTAGCACTTGGGAGGCAGAGGCAGGCGGATCTTTGTGAGTTCAAGGCCAGCCTGGTCTACAGAGTTCCAGATGGCTATGGCTACAGGGAAACCCTGTCTTGAAAAGACAAAAAAAAAAAAAATTATTTTGCTTGTGTGTCTGAGTGCATGTGTGTGCACCATGTGTGTGCAGTAGAGGCCAGAAAAGAGTTCAGGTCCCTGGACCTGGAGTTAAAAGATGTTTGTTTGTGAGCTGCCATGTAGAATCTGGGAACTGAATCTGGGTCCTCTAGAAGAGGGAAAGAGCACCCATTGCACTTAATCACAGAGTCATTTCTTTTTTTTTTTTTTTTTTTTTTTTTTTTTTTTTTTTCTGTAATAGGATGAATGTACTGTACTGCAGGTAAGTCTGTGCACCCGTGCGTGCAATGCAGCGGAGGTCAGAAGAGGGTCTCGGATTCCCCTGGAACTGGAGTTCTCCTGGAATTGGAGTTTCAGCGGTTTTCTCTCGGCCGCCATGTGGGGGTTGCTGGGGAGCCGAAAACCCGGGTCCTCTGCAAGGCGGTCGGCACTCTTAACCGCTAAGGCTATCTCTCCAGCCCCACAGAGACATTGCTTAGACCGTGTTATTTTTTTTTTTTATTAAAAAAATTTTTTTTATGTTATTGTTTGTATATGTATAATGTACTGTCTGCATGTAGGTTTGTGGCACCTGTGTCGTGAATGCCGCGGAGGTCAAAGAGGGTCTCGGATTCCCCTGAACGGGAGTTCTCGGTTGGAATTGAGTTACAGACGGTTTCTTAGCAGCCATGTGGGTGCGGGGATCGAACCCGGGTCTCTGCAAGAGGCATCGGTGCTCTTAAAACCGCTAGCTATCGCTCCAGCCCCAGACCCTGTTTTTAGCCGTATTGACAAGATCTTAAAGCTGGCTCTTTTTTTTTTTTTTTTTTTTTTGTTTTTTTTTTTAAATTTTCGTTGTGTATGAATGTACTTAGTCTGGCATGCATGGTTTGTTTTTTGCCCCATGTCCGTAATGCTGAGGAGGTCCGAAGAGGTGTCGGATTCCCCTGGAACTGGAGTTAAAGACGGTTGTCCAGTCTCAGACATCATGTGGGTTTGCTTGGGGAATCGAAAGCCGGGTCTCTGCAAGATAGTCGTGCGCTTACCGCGCTAGACCATCTCTCCAGCCCCTAAATACTGCACTTTTACATGGCAAGAAGAATCCTTTCAACCTACCATTGTAAGGTTTTGATTTCATATTTTATGAAATTATATGTTTTGATTGACCACTTTAAAGTACTTTAATTTAATTTAGAAAATATAAATTGTAATTTCAGTCT
The DNA here is from genome assembly GCA_009823505.1 of Rhizomys pruinosus. Classification (NCBI taxonomy): domain Eukaryota; kingdom Metazoa; phylum Chordata; class Mammalia; order Rodentia; family Spalacidae; genus Rhizomys; species Rhizomys pruinosus. The sequence goes on from VZQC01013591.1 coordinate 1,802,067, forward strand.
ATTCATTTTTAAAATTTACATTAAAAATTTTTAATTTTTATAACAGAGTTTATCAGATAAAATTAAAAAACAAAAGCCCTCATTTATATAACCTATCGAGTTAAATTGATTAATGAAGAAGTTAATTTAAAATCTTTGGCTTTTTAAATTTTTTTCCAAAAAGGCAGATAATTTTAAGAGTCAATTAAATATTGTTTGAAGATAGAAACACAAACAAAAAAAAAGGTAGAGAGGCCAGAATTATTGTGAGTCTTTTCTTGAATGCATAAAATGTATATTAACTACATCATGTACTTTACACCTGCTTCCTAGTATTGCCAGTTACAAATCATCTCAGCTTCATTGAAATGCATTAGTTTTTGGTCCTTCCTTTTTTTTTTTTTTTTTATATTGATTTTTGTATGTGTATGAAGGTATTGTCGGCCTGCAGGTCTGTGTGCCCACACCCGTGTCGTGCCTGCCGCGGAGGTCAGAAGACGGGGTCTCGGATTCCCCTGGAACTGGAGTTTCTCCGAATTGGAGTTAAGACGGTTCTTAGGCCGCCAGTTGGGTGCTGGGGATCGAACCCGGGTCCTCTGCAAGAGACGGCACTCTTAACGCTAGCTTATTTCTCCAGCCCCAGTTTTTCTTTTTTTTAATTTTTTTTAATTTTAATTTTATTTATTTTTGTATGTATGAAAGTAAGCGGTCTGCAGTAGGTTTGTGCACCCGTGTCCATGCAGTGCCACGGAGGACAGAAGAGGGTCTCAGATCCCCTGGAAACTGGAGTTCTCCTGGAATTGGAGTTAGAGATGGTTCTTATCCGCATGTGGGTGCTGGGGATCGAACCCAGGTCCTCTGCAAGAGCAGTCAGTGCTCTTAACCACTAGGCTATCTCTCCAGCCGCAGCATTAGTTTTTCAAGAAGCTCTTTTTTTAACTTGAGCTGTGGCTCAGACCTGTAATCCGAGTTACTCAGGAGACTGAGGCAGAAGAATTACAAATTCAAAGCCCACCTAGGCTAAGTAGTGGGACCCTGTCTTTAAAATCAACACATTCTTTCTCTTTGTCTCTCTGTCTCTGTCTTTCCCTATCTTGCTCCTCTGTCTTTCTCTTTCACACACATCACATACAGCCATCCATACTCACACCCACACTCACACCTATACCCCTTTTCTCTTATCAAAGATAAGTGAATTATTCCAACTTATTTCTTTGATTTAGTCCAACTGAATCTTGACCTTCTAAGGACACTAGTTTCCACAGGGTTAGTCACCAGGACATTTTGTGTTTCTTGTTACATTTATTTAATTAATTAATTTTGAGATAGGGTCTCACTGTGCAGCCCTGGCTGGCCCTGAAACTCGCTATGTAAACCAGATCACAGAGATCTACCTACTTCTGTCTCTCTCTTTTTTTTTTTTTTGTTTTTGTTTTTTTTTTTTTTTTTTTTTTTTGGGCCGCATTCAGTTTTTCTGTGTTACCCCTTGGCCGTTGTGTTGTTTTAGTCTTTGTTTTTGACGCTCTTTTTTCAGGTTCTTCCTTACCTTTTTTTCTTCTACGACTTCCTTTATTTTTTTTTTCCTTTTTTACCAATAAGTACTCTTTTGCGTCCCCGCCGTCCTTCATGTGAAACCAATTTTCAAGCAGTGTGCCCAAACCCAACGCCCATGGATCCCACCATCCAGCTGGTGGGGCTTTTAATGTACATCAGGTTGATCAAATAAGTGTCCCAACTATAGGCTGGGGTATTTTCACGATGCACCACAGCGAACAGCCTTACATTCGACCACGCCCCCTCTGCCCCGCGAGTGGTCCCTAGGCTTAGAAAAGGGGCACGGAGGGAGGAGAAGCAAAACAGTCCGCTCTCTCTGGAGCTGTTGTTGTGGACGCTAGTCAAGTTCTGGCTGTTTTCCTTGCATGGGCGGACAGTTTGTCCAGGAATAACATCAATCAACGGGTAAATTGGCACTAGCAAGCCACCAGATGAGTGATATATCATCGTTTGTGTTTCGGGGACTGTGTTACTTCACTCAGCAGGAAGTCCGCAGCTCCAGAAATTTTCCTGCAAGCTCGTGATTCGTTTTCTTTACTGCTGCATAGAATTCCCATTGTGTATGGTGTACCACATTTCGTCTATCCACTCTCTTCTGTTGAGGGGCATTTTAGTTGGTTCCAACTCCTTGCTATTGTGAAGAGAGCTGGAATAAACTGTGCCGTGCCAGGTATCTCTGTGGTGGCGGAAGTACTTGAGGGTACATGCCCAGGAGTGGTATGCTGGGTCGGGTGGCAAATGTCATTCCAAGTCTTCCAAGGGTTCTCCACACGGGCTTTCCATAGTGGCTGTTACAAGTTTACATTCCCCACCAGCAGTGGAGGAGTGTTCCCTTTCCCCACAACCTCTCCAGCACTTTTTTTTTTTTTTTTGTTGTCTTTTGTTTTCTTTAGCCAGTCTTATTGGAGTAAGATGAGATCTTAAAGTGGTTATTTGCATTTCCTTAATGATCAGTGATGTTGAGCAGTTCTAGAGGTGTTTCTCAGACATCTCTAATTCCTCGCTTGTGAAGGTCTCTGTTCAGTTCTTTTCTCCATCTATTGAGCGGGTCATTGTGTTTTCTTTTTTCTTTGTTTTTTTGAGTAGTTTTTATATTTTGGAACATCAATGCTTGTCAGAGGTATCTGCAAGTGAAGGTTGCCTCCACTCTGTGGGATTCCTCTTTACTTCCTTGATTGTTTCTTTTGATGTACAGAAGCTTTGATTTTGATGAGGGTCCCATTTGTAAATTGTCGACCTTAATTCTTGTGCAGCTGCGGTCTGATTAGGAAGTCTTTTTCCTACGCCTATGGCTTGTAGTCTGCTGCACTTTTTCTTCTATCACCTTTCAGAGTTTCAGGTTTCAACGTCGAGGTCGTAATCCACAGGAGTTGACTTTTGTACAGGGCGAGAGGTTGGGTTTAATTTCATTCTTCTACAGGTGGTGTCCAGTTTTGCCAACACCACTTGCTGAAGATGCTGTCTTTTCTCCATTGTGGTTTCTTGGCCCCCTTGTCAAATATGAGATGGCTGAATTGTAATGTGCTCAGATTTGGATCTCGGTTTTGTTCCATCGGTAAACAGGTTCTTTTTTGTGCCAGTACCAGGCTGTTTTTAGGACTATAGCCCTGTAGTATAGTGGAAAAGCTGGTATAGAGATCCCTCTGTGTAGCTCTTTTCACTCAGGGTGATTTGGCTATGCGGATCAAGGTTTTGTTTTTCAAATGATTTAAGAAACTTTGTTTTCAAGCCTGTAAGAAACTCTTGGGATGTGAGTGGGGATTGCCATTAAATCTCACTATAAGAGTTTTTGGGTAAAATGGACATTTTTACAATGTTAATTTTTCCCAATCCTGAGCATGGGAGGTCTTTTTGCCATCTCGAGGGCTTCTTCATTTCTTTCTTAAGGTTTTTAAATTTTGTTGTAGAGGTCTTTGTATCGTTGGTTAGGTTTGTTCACTAGGTATCTTATTGTTTTTGAGGCTAGTGTGAGTGGGGAGGGCTCTTTGAATTCTTTCTCAGGTGCTTGTTGTTGTGTAAAGAAGGGCCATTGATTTTCTAAGGTTAGTTTTGTATCCTGCCCCTTTGCTGAAGCTGTTTTAATCGTTTCTAGGAGGTTTTTCTGGTGGAGTTTTTTTGCATCCTTAAGTCAACAATCATATCATCAGCAAATAGGGATAGTTGACTTCCTCTTTCCATTAGTACTCTTTTAATAATCCTTTTCGTGCCTTATGGCTCTAGCAAGTGTTTCAAGCACTATGTTGAAGAGGAGTGGTGATAGGGGGCAGCCTTGCCGGTTTCCCACCCTTAAGGGAAATGATTTTCTGTTCATGCCCCATTTAGAATGCTAGTGGGGCTGTGGGGTTTCCTGTATATGGCTTGTGTTACATTGGAGGAATGATCCCTCCGTTCCAATTCCCTCCAGGACTTGAAGCATGAAGGGATGCTTGATTTTGTCAAAGGCGTTTTTAGCAGCAATTGAATGATGGTGTGGTTTTTGTCGTTGATTCCATTTAGGTGTTTGATGATGTTTATGTGATTTTCGTATGGTGAACCATCCCCTGCATCTCTGGTATGAATCCAACTTGTCATGATGATTGAGCGTTCTTGATGTGGGCTGTATGCGATTTGCCCATAATTCTGTTTTATAAATTTTGCATCGGTGTTCATGAGGGAGATGGGTCTATAATTCTCCTTTGTAGTTGGATCTTTGCCTGGTTTGGTAAGAGAGTGATGTTGGCTTCGTAGAAGGAATTGGGCGATTTCCTCTGATGTATACGTTCTAAACGATTTCAGAAATCCTGGTTGTAAGGTCTTTTTGGAAATGTGTTATAGAATTTGCTTGTAAAACGTCTGGGCCTGGGGGCTTTTTTAGTTGGGAGGCTTTTTTTTTTTTTTTTTTTTTTATTTCTTCATATGTTATGGTCTGTTTAGGCTGCTGGTCCCTCTTGGCCAAGCTTTTGTGATGCCCAGGATTTCAGATATTCGTCCATTCTTCTAGATTTTCAAATTGGTAAAATATAGGTTCTTGTAATATGCCCATATAATGTTCTTGATCTTTTCTTGTCCGTTGTGATATTTTCCTTTTCATCACAGATGGTATTGATTTGGAGTTTGTGCCCTTCGTTCTTTTTGTTAACTGGCTAGAGGTCGGCTATCTTGTTTATTTCTTTTCAAAGAACCAACTTTTGGCTTCATTGAATTTTTTGTATTGTTTCTTTGTTTCTATTTCATTGATTTCTGCTCTGATTGTTGTTATTTCTTCCCTGTCTGTTGTGCGTAGGGTTCATCTGTTGTTGCCTCTCAAGTGCTTTTAGCTGTAGTTTTAGATCATTCGCACTTGTGCTCTTTCTGTTTTTTTTCCTAAGGGAAAATTCAAGCCCAGGTTGGCTATAAAATTTCTCTTAGAACTGCCTTTTAAGGTATCCCATAGGTTTTGTTGTGTTGTTATTGTCATGGTCATCATTCCAGGATGTTTTTATTTCTTTCTGTATCTCTTCCTGACCCATTTATTATTCAAGAGTGTGTTGTTTAGTCTCCATGTGTCTTGTAGGCAGGAGGCTTGTCCGGTGTTGATGTGGAGCTTCATTGCACTGTGGTCGACAGGATCATGAAATCATTTCAATCTTTTTGTATTTGTAGAGGTTTCTTCTGTGTCCCAGTGAGTGGTCGATTTTGGAGAATGTGCCGGGGTTGCTGAGTAGAAAGTGTATTCTCAGGGTATGAGGATGGTTCGGTGGAGGTCTATGATGTCCATTTGGTGGATCATATCGTTCAGTTCAGATGTCGCTCTGTTTAGTTTTTGTCTTGTTGATCTACTCCAAAGGAACTTCAGTGGGGTATGGAAATCTCCCACTATGAGTGAACTGGGGTTAGCTGTGACTTGTGGTCTTGGAGAGTTGTCTTTATAAAGGTTGGTGCACCAGAATTTGGGGCATATATAGTCATAATTGGTGGAATCTTCTTGGTGGATTGTTCCTTTGATGAAAAAGTAATGGCCTTCTTTGTCTCTTCTGATTTCTTTTACTTTGAAAGTCTATTTATCCCGATATTAAAATAGCAACACCTGCTGTTTCTTTTTGTACCATTTGCTTGAATATTTTTTTCCATCTCTTCACTATTAAAGGTGGTGCCTGTCCTGAAGGTAAGATGTGTTTTCTTGTAGACAGCAAATCGATGGATTCTGTTTCCTAATCCAGTCGCCAGTCTATGTCGTTTGATTGGGAATTTAGTCCATTAATATTATAAGGTTTATGACTGATGGTTTTGTGTTGCTTCCTTTTGCCTTAATTATCCTCTGCGGTTTTGATTTAGGTTGTCCTACTTCTGCAGTTAGCTTTTATTGATTCTCTTCTAGTTTGCCTGGGGTTGGGTGCTCCTTTCTTCTGTTCTTTGAATTGCTTCAAGTATTCTTGGAAGGGTTGGTTTTTCCGGACATGTATTCTTTCAAGTTGGTTATGTCATGAAGATTTTTCTCTTTCAAGTATAATTGGCATTTTTTTGCTGGGTTTAGTAACCTGGGCTGGCATCCATTGTCCCTCAACACGGGGAAATGCTTTGCTCCAGGTTCTTCTTGCCTTAATCGTTTGCTGTGAGAAGTCCGTTGTTAGTCTGATTAGGTTTCCCCTTATTAGGTCACTTGTTTTTTTTCTCTGTCCGCTTTAGATTTTGTCTTTTTTTTGGGTGTCCAGCATTTTAACTATGATGGGCGTGGAGAATTTCTTTTCTGATCTTTGTCTGTTGGAGTTCTATGTGCTTCTTGTATTGGTATTGGTATTGGTTTGTCTTTTTATAGTTTGGGGAAGTTTTAATCTATTATTCTTTTTGAAGATCTGAGCAATACCTTTCTCTTGGATTCTCTTCCTTCCTCTATTCCTATGATGCGGAGGTTTGATCTTTTTCATAGTGTTCCACACTCCTGGTTGTTCCATTGTTGTGTATTTTTAATTTTCAATATCTTTCCCTTGAGGTTTTTAGTTGTTCTGGTTATCTTCCAGGTCTGATATCTTCTTTCCTGCTTCCTCCATTGCTGCTTCTGAGGCGGTTTTATTCCTTTCCTCTTGAATGGCTGAGTGTTTGATTTCCGTGTTTCATTCCTTCCTTTTTTTTTCCTCTTCTGATTTCTTTTTTTTTTTTTTTTTTGTTTGTTTTTTTGGTCTTTCGAGACAGGGTTCTCCCTGTAGGCCCCAGCTGTCCTGGAACCACCTTTGT
>VZQC01013591.1:1817868-1840605 GCA_009823505.1 Rhizomys pruinosus
TTTTTTTTTTTTTTTTTTTTTTTTTGAGACAAGCCTCATTGTGTAATCAGGCTGGTGTGGAACTTGAGACCTTCCCTCCTCAACCTCTCCAGTGTTGGGATTATAGTCATGTGTCAATATTGTGGCTATATGTACAGTTAATTGTTTGTGTCTTTTTTTTTTTCCTTCACAGGATTTCCCTGTAGTCCCAGCTGGCCTGGAACTGGTTATGTAAACCAGGCTGGCCTGGAACTCACAGAGATCCTCCTGCCTCTGCCTCCTGAGTGGGAAGATTAAAGGCTTGTGCTATGACACCTGGCCTGAAGGCTCAGTCAATTCTAAAGTGTTTTGATGGTTGAATCATAGTTTCTCTTTTGTCTTGGGTTACTCTTGAGTTTTTCCATTTGGAGCCTTTCTTCCAGGAGGTGGTTCTCTTCCTTTTACCTTTCTCTGGCCAAGAATCTATTTATTTGCAATTTAAATCACTAGTATAAATACCTGTTAAATATTTTCTGACTTGGAGGGGTGGTTCCTAGTCTTTCTCTGATAGTGTACTTTCTCTTTACATGCATTGCTAGCTCATACTATTTTCTGGGGCCTTTCTAGTCTGAGGCATGATATGGGCAAAGATCAGGCACTATGCTAAGTTTCCTGACTCAGATTTTTTTGCCTTCTCATTTATAGGTAACATTTATTTATTTAATTAATTAATTAATTTATTTATTTATTTAATTTAATTAAATTTTTTGGTCTTTTGGAGACAGGGTCTCCCTGTAGCCCCAGCTGTCCTGGAACTCACTCTGTAGACCAGGCTGGCCTTGAACTCAAGATCCGCCTGCCTCTGCCTCCCAAGTGCTGGGATTAAAGGCGTGCGCCACCACTCCTGGCTATAGGTAACTTTAGGTTTGGATAGCTCTTTGTGTTTATGTTATATTGAAGCTGTGGCTATTGTTCTGTCTTGTTTTTGGAGGAAATGTCATTGTTTTCAGTTAAGTGAGTTTTGACAAAAGGCTAAATCTATATTTTACCAGGTTCCACAATCAAGAGAAAATGAATGTTTTCAGTACCACTAAAAATTTAGGCTCCTATTTTTTTATAGTGTCTAAAGTTGAAAACTGAGATATTAAAGTTCAGTTTTTCTTGATCTCAACTTTTTTTTCTTTTTGGTAAATTTATTGAATTTTGGTGTATATCATACAGAATATCTTAATCATCTTTATACCCTCTTCTCCATTGCCCCCATCCCCAGCTGGAATTCATACATTCTGTCATTTTTGTGTTAAGGCCTATGGTGTCAAGTTAGTGATCTTTTAAAACATTTTACTTATTTTTATTTTAAGTGTATGAGTGTTTTGCCTTCATATATGTAAGTGCACCAGTATTATACCAAGCCCAAAGAGGCTAGAAGAGAGTGTTGGATCCCCTGGAACTGGAGTTAGCTGCTATGTAGTTGCTGGGAATCAAACCCAAGTCCTCTGGGTGAACATCAGGTATTCTTAACCACTGAGCAATCTCTCCAGACCCCAAATCAGATTCTTTAGAAACAGAGACTCTCCCTATATTTATAACATTCTAGTCTACAGGGGCAATGGCTGAAAATATATAGTTAAAAAATTTTTTTTATACAATATTACATTTATTTATTTATTTATTTATTTGTTTGTTTGTTTTCTTTTCAAGACGGTCTCCCTGTAGCTCCAGCTGTCCTGGAATTCGCTCTGTAGACCAGGCTGGCCTTGAACTCAAAAAGATCAGCCTGCCTCTGCCTCCCAAGTGCTAGGATTAAAGGCGTGCACCACCATGCCCAGCAGTATTCTTATTATTTATAAGAATATAAAAAGAACACTGATTTCTTAGAATGATTCAACTTTTTTTTTTTTTTTTTTTGGGTCTTTTTCGAGAACAGGGTCTCCCTGTAGCCCCACTGTCCTGGAAACTTCACCTTGTAGACCAGGCTGGCCTTGAACTCACAAAGATCTGCCTGTCTCTGCCTCCCAAGTGCTAGGATTAAAGGCGTGCACCACCATGCCCAGCATAGAATGATTCAACTTTTTATAATTATAAAATTAATATACATTTATTCTACAAAACTGATAAATATACACCAAAATATAATCATAGACTTGCTAACAACATATCCTCTATTAATATTAGTTGTATTTTAACTTTTTTCAATGTAAAAATATTCATTTGTCTTACTCTATAAAATTTAAATTAATGTTATTTAATCCTTTATATAGTAAAGTTTTTTTAATACAATTTTTTTTTTTTTTTTTTTTGTCTTTTCAAAACAGGGTTTCCCTGTAGCCCCAGCTGTCCTGGAACTCACTCTATAGACCAGGCTGGCCTTGAATGCACAAAGATCCGCCTGCCTCTGCCTCCTGAGTGCTAGGATTAAAGGCGTGCACCACCACGCCCGGCAATATACTTTTTATTGTTATTGAACTTTTTCATACATCATTTTTCTTTTAATTTTTAAAATTTATTTATGTGTACTGTCTGCATTTAAGTATATCATGCAGTGCTGCGGAGGTCAGAAGAGGGTGTCGGATTCCCCTGGAACTGGAGTTAAAGACAGTTCTTAGCCACCATGTGGGTGCTGGGAATTGAACCCGGGTCCTCTGCAAGAGCAGTTGGAGCTCTTAACCGCTGAGCCATCTCTCCAGCCCCCATACATCATTTCTCAATCCAATTTAGACTCGTTTCCCTTTCCATGCCTCCCATCCCACCTGAGTTCATGCATTCTGCCTTATATATCTTGTATCTTTTTCTGAGTCTTTCCAGAGTTTTTTCAAAGCATAGGATTATTTTGGGAGAACTTCACTGTTCAGTTTTTTTTGTTGTTGTTGTTTTTGTTTTTTGTTTGTTTGTTTGTTTGGTTTTTGGTCCCAGTTCTTTTGTTGTTGTTCCCTCCAACTTGTATTGCTTCAATGTATGCATATATATATATATATGTATATATATGTCTCACCTATACTAAACTTATGTCATATGAAAACAAACTGTATGTTATTTCCAAATCATATTTCAGGATTCGTGTTTTTCCATTTTGATTTTATATTACTCTAAAATATGTATACATAACCCTCCACCCATATACCAAAATTCCAAAGTCTGGAAATAAATAGTAGCTTAATTTTAGAACCTGTTAAGGGATTCACAATATAAGAGCACAGTTGTTTTCAGATCATGAGGACTATAACATTAATGTTGCTCAGTTTGCCTTACAACTAGGTACTTGGTGTTAACATCCACAGATGAGGTATACTATTTGTCGTTTGTTTTTCTGAGACTGTGTTACTTCACTTTAACATAATATCTTCTAGTTCCATCCATTTACCCGCAAAGTTCACGTCATCTTTCTTTATTGCTGCATAGAACTCCATTATGTAGATGTACCACATTTTCTCTATCCACTCGTCAGTTGGGTTGGTTCCAGCTTTTTGCTATTGTGAACAGAGCTGCAGTAAACATGACTGTGCATGTATCTCTGTGGTAAAATGAGTCTTGTGGGTATATACCCAGGAGTGGTAAGATTGGGTCAGGTGGTAGACTCATTTTGAGTCTTTTAAGGGTTCTCCACACTGCTTTCCATAGTAGTTGTATGAGTTTACATTCCTACCAGCAGTGGATGAGTGTTCCCCTTTCCCCACAACGTCTCCAGCATTTGGTATCATTTGTTTTCTTGATCTTAGCCAGTCTTATGGGAATGAGATGATATCTTAAAGTGGTTTTAATTTGCATTTACTTAATTATTAGCGATGTTGAACACTTTTTTTTTTTTTTGTCCCAGCTATAGGGAGACCCTGTCTCAAGTTTCCCCTGGAACTCGCTCTGTAGACTAGACTGGCCTTGAACTCACAGAGATCCCCCTGCCTCTGCCTCAGTGCTAGAATTAAAGGTGTGCACCACCACGCCCAGCAGTCTTCTTAAGTTTTATTGTTTTGTTTTTGAAGCTCTCTTAGTAGGATTCTTCCAGGCAGTAGGAATGTGGCCACGGGGCTGGAGAGATGGCCTAGAGGTTAAGAGCGTGGACCACTCTTACAGAGGACCCGGATTCGATCCCTAGCACCCACATGGTGGCTGAGAACCATCTGAAACTCCAATTCCAGGAGAACTCCAGTTCCAGGGGAATCCGACACCCTCTTCTGCAGCAACTTGCATGCAGACAGTACATTCATACACATACAGAAATAAAAGTAAATTAAAAAAAAAAAGAAAGGAATGTGGCCACATGACACATGCCCTCTGGCTGTCTTCTCATTACCAGGAGCTGGCAGCTCTCCAATTTTTGCTTGCTTTTGTCCAGTTTTCAATGATTCTCTTTTTAAAAAGTAGGTATAAAAATATTTATTACATGTATATGAGTGTATTGCCTGCATATGTGCAAGTGCGCCTATGTCGTGCAGTGCCTGGGAGGTCAGAAGTTGTGGGATCCCCTAGAAGTGGAGTTACAGACAGTTGTTAGCCACCATGTGGGTACTGGGATTCCAAGCTGGGTCCTGTTTAAGAGTAGTCACTACTTTTTAACTGCTGAGCCATCTCTCCAGCCCTGGTATAAAAACTTTATTTTTATTTTTATTCTGTGTGTATGAGTGTTCATTTATTTTATGTATATGAGTGTATTACCTGCATATGTGCAAGTGTACCATGTAGTGTAGTGCCCACAGATGATAGAAAACAGCATTGAATACCCTGGAACTGGATTTAGAGATAGTTTTTAGCTGGCATGTGGGTGTTGGGAACTGAACTTCAGTCCTCTGCAAGAGTAGCAACAGCTTTTACCCACTCAGCCATCTCTCCAGTGTCAAAAAAGTATCTGGGGGGTTGGAGAGATGGTCTAGATGTTAAGAGTGCCGACTGCTTTTGCAGAGGACCCAGGTTTGATCCCTAGCACCCACATGGCGGCTGAGAACCGTCTGTAACTCCAGTTCCAGGGGAATCCGACACCCTCTTCTGACCTCCGTGGCATTGCACGACCCGGGTACACAAACCTACATGCAGACAATACATTCATATACATAAAAATAAATAAATAATAACTAAAATTAAAAAAATTATCTGTACATTTTGTAATGGTTACTAATCATGAAGTGTGCAATCATCAAAAATTGCAAGCCATGTTTCCTTTTTTAAACATGGAATGCTTCAGGAATTTGCATGTCATCCTTGCTCAGGGCCATGCTAATCTTGTCTGTATTGTTCCGATTATAGTTTATGTGCTGCTTTACGCCGTGTTTCTTCTTCTTCTTTTTTTTTTTTTTGAGACAGCTGGCCTGGAACTTACTCTGTAGACCAGGTTGGCCTTGAACTCACAGATATCAGCCTGCCTTTGCCTCTCAAGCTAGGATTAAAGGCAAGTGACATCATGCGAGGCTTAAAGACGGTTCTTAGTCGCCATGTGGGTTCTGGGAATCAAACTTGGGTCCTCTGCAAGAGCAATTAGTGCTTTTAACCACTGAGCCATCTCTCCAGCACCACCATGCTTTTTTTTTTTTTTTTCTCTTTAGACCAGGCTGGCCTTGAACTCACAAAGATCTGCCTGCCTCTGCCTCCTGAGTGCTAGGATTAAAGACATACGCCACCACGCCCAGCTCATGCTTTTTTAACAGGTTATTGTTCTGTGGTACAGTATCTTAACTTTTCCTCTGTGGGAATAATTAATAATTAATCCTAGTTATTTTTGAGTCAATGCCTAGTATTTTTAGTACCCAGATTACTTAGAAGGTTTTTGTGGTTTTCCTCCAGATAGAATTTTTTTCAGAGACCTGAGGGGAACCTGTAGGAGTCATTTCAATCCAGTCTCTGGTTCACCTTGTTTTAAGCTAGTTGCTAACTTTCCAAGACTAACTGAGATGTCCCCTGCTTGGTAGTCCCTCAGGATGTCAATGAAAACTTACAGTGCTTTTCTTTCTTCGTTGGATTTTGAACTCCAATATTTATTATCCTGGTACTTGTAGAGTGCCTAAAACTCGCTGTGCTTTGCCTAGGAATTATTTTTTGGGGGGAGGGGAATCGATTCTTGGCTTACTTGATTTTTCTCTCTAATGTTTCAGTGATAAATACCCCACTTCTTTATATATGGTTCATAGTCCAGGCTTCAAGCCTTGAACACCTGAGTTCTGTCTTCACAGAATTGCCTAATGCTCTGTTGGCTTTTCTGCCCCTTAGCAACTTCTGTCCCTGTGTCTATTTAGTGTCTTGTTCCAGATCAAGAATTAGTACATGCCCAAGGAAAAAGCAAGATGAAGAAAATGGTACTATTTCAGTGTGGGTCTGGACTTGGGAGATCTGACTCCCTCAGCAGCTGATACTGTCACATAAACTTTTGTAAACAATTTGTTCTGGCTCCATTAGTTTTTCAGATGTGTATATGTATATATGTCTGTTTGTATATACATATGTATATATGTAGTCTGATGTAAGTAATTGTCTACAAACATGTTTTGTTCAAGTAGCTGTTGCATTGTTGTTTTTTTCAGTTCACTTTCTATATGGTAAATTCTGATGAACAGGAAAAGTTAATTTTAAAGTAGTTAAATTTTGCTCATTTTTCTGTTGATTTCTTATTACTCTCTAGACTTAATGTATACATAGTGATATTGTGTTATTTAGTTGTAAATTTCCCACAATCTTTTTGTTTTGTTTCTAGTGTCTTTGGTATAAGAAATTTAAAAAATCATGTTATGGCGGGGCTGGAGAGATGGCTCAGTGGTTAAGAGCACCGACTGCTCTTGCAGTGGACCCGGGTTCAATTCCCAGCATCCACATGGTGGCTAAGACCTGTCTTTAAGCTGGGTATGATGGCGCACACCTTTAATTCCTGCACTGGGGAGGCAGAGGCAGGTGAATCTCTGTGAGTTCAAAGGCCAGCCTGGTCTACAGGGTGAGTTCCAGGCCAGCTGGGGCTATAGGGAAACCCTGTCTCAAAAAAAAAAAATCACGTTATGGCTTTTGAAATTTAAAACATCATTTCCTGTTAAGAGTTCTAGTGATATGCTCCTGTGTTTTCTTCCAGTTGTATAATTTATGTATTCATGTGTTTATTTATTTTTGTCCTTTTTTTGTGTGTGTGTGTCTATTTGAGACAGGGTCTCCTTTTAGCCCTAGTTGGCTTGTAACTAGCTATGTAGATCAGGCTGGCCTTGAATAGATCCTCCCAAGTGCCAGTGCTAGGATTAAAGGGATGCACCATCACACCTCACCTGGCTCTTTTGTATTATTTATATATGCTCTACTCCCACAGGTTCATTTGCTTTTACATCATTTATTCTTGAGATTAATCTTTTCCTGCTGGATTGCTGTATTGAACATTAGTTACTGAGGAGGTTCTTACCTTTCTGATTTGAAATGCCACCTTTATTTTATAGTAATTTGAGGGCATGTTTCATTTAAGGGATTGCTGTTATAATTTAATTTAATATTTTTGTAAATACCAATTGAAAACAGTAGAATAATTTTTAAAGTTTTATTATTTATTTATCATTGGTGTGTGTGTGTATGTGTTGTAGGATGTGTGTGGGTATGTGTGAGCAGCAGGGTGAGTGGAGGTCAGCAGACTGCCTTTACCTGATGAGCCTTCTCTTGGATCCTGTTACTGTTGGTATAGCTCATATATTAAATCCTCTCATTGCAAGTTTTTTTTAGATCAAAAGTATCTTGATATTACCTCTTATTTTTCTCCTGTGCATGAATTTTATAGTCATTGTCAACAGTTCTGTGAAAATAATGTATTGAGATTATATGGTTAGGTTAATTATGAGAAAGTTGTCTTTATTATGTGAAAGATTCCCATTTAGAATCATAGGGTGAGATAGAGGTCATCTTGGTCTACATAGTGTGTTCTAGGCCAGCTGGGGCTCTGGGAGAGCATGTTTTGTGTGTGTGTGTGTGTGTGTGTGTGTATGTGTCTTTTTTGAGACAGGGTCTCCCTTTCATTCCAGGAGCTCACTATGTAGAACACGATGGCCTTGAACTCACAGAGATCCACCTGCCTCTGCCTCCCTAGTGCTGGGATTAAAGGTGTGTGCCACCACCCCTGGCTGGGGAGACTGTCTTTAAAGGAAAGGAGGAGGGGGAGGGAGAGGGAGGAGGGGGGGAGAGGGAGGAGGGGGAAGAAGAAGAAGAGGAAGAGGGGGAGGAGGGGGAGGAGGAGGAGGAGGAGGAGATGATGACGACCACCACCACCACCACGACTGAAAAATCAGTTATATAAGTACTTTGGAATGTTATTTCTCATAATCAGGAAAATTGGAAAGCAGCCAGACTGTTCTGTGTGGTATAAAGAAGCTTTGCCTAGCCAACCATTATAAAGTAACCTCTTCAAGCATCTGTGCTGTGGCTCAGATATTTATCTAACTTATTTATCTTTTTCGATTCCCTATTCCCCTTATCTATGAGAATTTACAATACTAGTATTTACTATTTGTATTAGTCACTTTTCTTTTCTTGTGGTAGAACTACCACAACCAAAGGAACTTATAAAAAGATCAGAGTCCATCACGGTGGGAGGCCTGGTGGCAGGAGGTGCTGAAGCAGGAGCGGAAAGCAGAGGATCACATCTTCAAGCAGACAAAGGAAGCAGTGACTTCTAAGAAGTCTCTAAATCTGCCCCCAGTGACCAGCTTCCTCCAGCATGGCCACACCTTCTAATACCTCCCAGAACAGGGCCACTAACTGGGGACAAAATGTCTGAATACTTGGAGCCTATGGGGGATATTCTCATTCAAACCACCACACTGTTGTATGTGTACCTTGGCTTTATAACAACGTCTGCTTCATACTAAACATTCAAATATTTGTTAGAATATGTGAAAATAAGGAGTGTTTACAATCTTATCTATTTCTTGGTTAAACTTGCTATTTAACATTTTACTTGATACTTATTGTATATATAGTGGGTTTGCACATGCATTCATATGCATGAATGTGTTACATGTACCACAGTACACGTAGAGATCAGCAGACAACTTTGGGTGTCAGTCTCAACCTTCTGCTTTGTTTGACATGGGGTTTCTTTGTTGTTTATCCATTATGTGTGGCAGGGCCCTCCTGGGACTCTCGTCTCCACTCTTCATTGAAGGTAGGAACCTTGGATGTTCTCTCTCCATTCACATCTAGCCTCTATGTGAGTTCTGAGGATTTAGACTCAAGTCTAAATTTAGAGGGCAAGCACTTTTACTCCCTGAGCCATCTCCAAGTACCTATTTTTTCTAAGTGCATATTTAAATTTTTTTTATTGTGTATGTTCATTACACACACGGTACCCATATAAGGACATGATCATCATACAGTTGTATATTGTGCATTGAGCATATTCCCCCCAGGGCTCCCTGTTCTCCCTCTTTTCCTCCCATTAGTAGTCTTCTCTGTTCCCCTAGGCAGTTTTGCCAGTATTTTAATGTACTAGATATGTCTAGGACCCAGAAATTAGAGAAAGCATATTATATTGTATTTGTCTTTCTGAAACAGGTTTAATTTGCTTAATATGATTATTTACAGCTGTATCCAGCAGTTCCTCAGTTGGTTTCTTTGCTATACAGAGACCTTTTATTTTCACAAGATCCCATTTGTCACTTGTTGGCATTATTTCTTGAGTGACTGGCGTCTTATTTAGAAAATCCTTTTCTGCTTGGGCATGGTGGCCCATGCCTTTAATCTTAGCCCTTGGGAGACAGAGGTGGGGATCTCTGTGAGTTCAAGGCAAGCCTGGTATACATAGTGAGTTCTAGGCCAGCTGGGGCTACAGGGAGACCCTGTCTCAAAAAGTACACACACACACAAAAAAAAAGAAAATAATTTTCTCTGTCTTTATCTTGAAGTATTTCTATACTTTGTCTTCTAACAGTTTGAGTTTCAAGTCTTACTTGACTGTCTTTGACTTTAAATTAAGTTTTATTGTTAATTTGTGACTTTTTCACTAGAAAATCCCACTCAGTTTGTCAGTATAGCTGGAATAAATAGTGGCTGCTGTGTGGCTTTCTAAACACCAGAGGGCACCAGAGACTTTGTTGTTCACTGTTATCAAGAAAATCAGAAGCAGCGAATTCGCCTCTTGGCTTGCTTGGTGGTTATTACTATATGAACTGCTGGGTTCCTTGGTAGTGATAAGGACATAATGTTATTTTTTTATGTGGTAATACTTACGGGTAAGCATTTTTAAAGTTACATTTTCGAGATACATAAAATGGATGAACAGTATATACAAAAGATGTACTGAAAGTATTTTAACATCTAGGGATTTCATTTAAAAAATTGCTTAGAAATTAATATAGAACAAGATCACATGGTGTTTCCTAGTGTTATTGCCAGGAATTAAGTTCTGTGATATATATTAAATGTGCTTATCTTTAAATATATGCAACTTGTTCTGTGTTTTTTTTTTTTTTTACAAATTCACCAGTAAAAATATTTATGTGAAATTAATATAATTAGGTTTATATTAGATTAACATGGTGTTAAAATTCAACAAAAAGATATATTAGCTCCTCATGAAACTTAGTTTAACCATTTCACACCGGGAACTTAACACAAGTGAAGACTTAAGAGGTGAGATCATGAAGCCTTTCAAAGTTGTTCTTGTTGTTTCCAGAGAATGATCTTCAGTAGCTACAGTTTTGGTTTTGAATGATGAGTTTATTAATCAATGATGAGTTTATTAATCGAGTAATAAGCAAAAGAACAGATAGCAAGTTGCAAATAGATACCATCATCGAGTCAGGTGCTTACATTCAGCAGAAATGGGAAAGCCCTGTTGGGACAGTCAGGCTGGAGTTCTTGATTGAGAGTCCTAGGCAGAGCAGAGAGTTCTTTCCACGGAGCAGTTTCCAGTCTCTCATTCCCACTGCAGCATTTTTATACTGTAAGATGAACAGTAGTAACCTCAATTGGACGTGCTGTTCTTTCTAGCAGTTCTCAAGAGTGCTGTATTTTGAATATCCTTAGCTGTCTGTTCTCCTTTCTTCCTGTCACAGAAGTTGGGGTCAGCTTGCCCCCAGGAAAGTATCTGGGAGGATATGAGATAAGTATGCTTGAGATCAAAGACATTGATTGGTAATGTGATTCTCTACTAAAAGTTTTTTAGTAGGATCAATCTAATTGAAAGAAGATATAACCTAAAGGAAAAGGCTAGTAAGTACTGTTTTTTTTTTTTTTTTTTTTTGAGGGGGGATCTTTGAGACAGGGTCTCCCTGTAGTTCCAGCTGGCCTGGAACTCCATATGTAGACTAGGCTGGCCTTGAACTCTCAGAGATCCACCTGCCTATGCCTCCACAGTGCTGGGATTAAAGGTGTATGCTACCTCGCCTGGCAATACTTTTAAATTTTGTTAATATTTGTTAATATAAGACAACAGTTTTAGAGTTACCTAAGGAACTTGATAGAATTTTGAGTTCTGGGCCCATCTAGAATGAACTATGTAGAGACTAGCTATGACTGGGAGTCTATGTTTTCAAAACCTTTAAAAGGCAATTTTTTTTTTTTACACTATAATAGGTTTTAATAAGTACTTGCTGGTCTCAAAATGTAGTCTGAAGGACAGAATTTTGAACCAGATTCCTTCAGGATGTTAGACAGTATCACATCTTCATTATTAACATCATCATAATGTTCTTAGCATTTTTCATTGTGTAGTCTGTGAATGCTTTTAAAGCTGGCCTGGAATTCACTATGGAGACCAGGCTGGCCTTGAACTCTCAGACATCCTTCTGCCTCTGCCTCCTGTTGTGCAGGGATTAATGATGTGTGCCGCCATGCCCAGTGGCATTTCTGGTTTGTTTATTTATTTATTTATTACTTTTATTTTATTTTTGTTTAAAAAAATTTTTTTTCTCTATGTATATGAATGTACTGTCTGAATGCAGGTCTGGGCACCCGTGTTGTGCAATGCTGCGGAGGTCAGAAGAGGGTGTCCGATTCCCCTGGAACTGGAGTTCTCCTGGAATTGGAGTTTCCGACAGTCCGGTCCTCTGCAAGAGCAGTCGGTGCTCTTAACCGCTAGGCCCTCTCTCCAGCCCCTATTTATTACCTTTGAGACAGGGTCTCCCTTTAGTCCCAGCTGGCCTGGAGCTCACTATGTGCACCAGGTTGGCCTTGAACTCACAGAGATCCTCCTGCCTCTAACTCTCCAGTGCTGGGATTAAAGGCATGTACAACCATGCTCAGCAGGATTTCTGATTTTTAAAAAAGGATTTATTTATTTTATGTATATTGTTTTGACTACATTTTTGTATGTGTACCATGTGTGTGCAATGCCCATGGAGGCCAGAAGAGGGCATCAGATTCCCTGGAACTGGAGTTACAGATGGTTATTAGCTGCCATGTGGTGCTGGGAACTGAACCTGTTCTCTGCAAGAGCAGCCAGTGCTCTTATCTGCTGAGGCATCTCTCCAGCCCCTTATTTCATTTTTTTGAAACAGTATTTTGCTATATTGCCCAGGCTCTCCTTAGCCTCTTGAATAGGTGGTACTATAGATGTGTGTCCCTAGCTTTGTTCTTAAAACTACTTTGAGAAATTTTACATACTACTTTCCACAATATTTAAAAAGATACATCACAAGTAAAATAGGAGTCTTCCCCTGCCACAGTTGGAGCACTTCTCACAGTTCTGCTCTCTACTGCCAGGTTTGAGCCTGTTACCAGACTCTTTTATGTCTTTCTGTATCTTCTTTCTTTTCCCTCCCTCCCTCCCTCCCTCCCTCCCTCCCTCCCTCCCTCCCTCCCCTCTTCTTCCTCCTCTTCCTCCTCCTCCTCCTCCTCCTCCTCCTCCAATGCACTTTAGAGTTCTGAATATGTTTGCACTAGGCTAAGCTATGGTGTTTGGTAGATCAGAAGTATTGAGTGCATTTTCAGCTCTGGAAGCTTATAGTTTACAGAGGGCTTGTTGGGAATATTAACCCCCCATTGAGGAGCACCTGCAGCTCCTGTTTGTGCTATGGGAAGTCTCTCCTTCAGTCCTCAGCTAAGGATATAGGGACTAGTATTGTATCTTACTGAAGGTAGTTTCAGAGAAGTTGAGTGATAGTAAGTGGCAAAGTCAGTATTCCAAGACAGGCAGAGTAATGTATTTTTTCATTCATTTTATTCAGTGTTTTCTGCTGCTTGTTATATTTTCCTAGGTAGCTAGCACATTGTTCTGAGCACATAATAATATCCTTAATATATTTTAAATATTAAAATATTCCTCTACATATAATTTATATAATTTTTTGTTAGGAATTGATTAATAAAGCTATTTATTTGTTTGTTTGTTTATTTGGTCTTTTGGGGACAGGGTCTCCATGTAGCCCCAGCTGGCCTGGAACTATGTAGACCAGTCTGGCCTTGATTTGACAGAGATCCTCCTTAGTGCTGGAATCAAAGGTGTGCCTGACCATGCCCAGCACCAGGAATGTTAGATTTGTTGGTCTTTAAGGCAAACATTTGAGTATTAGTTTAGATATCACAGTAAGAGCTATCACAATGGGCAAAAATATCTTCTCTGAACTTTAAAAGTTGTACCAACTACAGAAATAATTGAAAAGTTTAAAAATGATGTTTCTAAAATGTATTTGAAGTAGGCCTGGTGGCTGAAGACTGAGAAAGCAGTCTCTAAGCTGGAATCAATAGGAGCTATTGATAGTGACAGAGGATGGAAGCTGTGGAACCAGGAGCCAATCCTGATCTGAATGGGAGAAGCAATGTGATTCAGTCTACTTTAGAAGTAGTCTAGTGCTATTCCAGATCATAAGAGGTGGAAGAAATTTAAGAAGGTAGGAATTTAAGATGTTGAATTTATCAAGCATAATAAATTACACAAGCAGCTAGAGTACATAAGTGGGTGATACTAATTTGTTTCTTGTGCCCTATGCCATTCCATAGACCCTTGCAAGCCTTTTCCCCCATTGAGATACTAGGTGTCCTTTTCTGAGTATCTTTTAAAATAATAGGTCTGTAGTAAATACCTTATTAGAAGGCCCTGCATTAGACTGGAAAACTTTGTCCTGTTTTTTAGATTTTTATTTATTTATCATATATATATATATATATATATATATATATATATACATTTTTTTATACAAGATTATGTTACAAATCAAATCTAGACCTATGTCTCCCTCCCTACCCACCAACTCCACCAGAGCTCATGTATTCTGCCAAACATGTTTTTCATCTTTTCCTCAGTCTTTCTCAAAATTCTCAATGCAGAATATGACTGTTTTGAGCAGAAGTTCACTGTTACAGTCAGTTCTTTGACACAGTCTTTTCTGTTGTTGTTCTTTCCAATATGCATCATTCCCAACTACTTGGACAAAAATTCAAGGAGCTCTGCACAAGAAATACTTACCAATTACTAGGTAATTGGCGCTAGAATCCATAGATGAGGGATACCATTCGTTGTTTGTTTTTCTGGGACTCTGTTACTTCACTTAACATAATATCTTCTAGTTCCATCCATTTACTTGCAAAGTTCATGATGTCATCTTTCTTTACCGCTACATAGAACTCCATTGTGTAGATGTACCACATTTTCTCTATCTATGGAAGGTTGAGGGGCACTTGGGTTGGTTCCAGCTCTTTGCTATTGTGAACAGAGCTGTAATAAACATGGCTGTGCATGTATCTCTGTGGTAAGATGAGTCTTGTGGGTATATACCCAGGAGTGGGCAAGGACTGGGTCAGGTGGTAAGCTCATTTTGAGTCTTTTAAGTGTTCTCCACACTACTTTCCATAGTGGCTGTACAAGTTTACATTCCCACCAGCAGTGGATGAGTGTTCTCCTTTCCCCACAACTTCTCCAGCACTTGGTATCATTTGTTTTCTTGATCCTAGCCAGTCATATGGGAGTGAGATGATACCTTAAAAAGTGGTTTTAATTTGCATTTCCTTAATTATTAGTGACATTGAACATTTTTAAGATGTTTCTCAGCCATCTCTAATTCCTCACTTGTGAAGTCTCTGTTCAGCTCTTTGCTCCATCTTTTGAGTGGGTCATTTGTTTTCTTTCTTCTTTGTTTTTTTGAGTAGTTTATATACTTTGGAAATCAATGCTTTGTCAGATGTATCACTGATGAAGGTTTCCTTCCATTCTGTGGGTTTTCTCTTTACTTCCTTGATTATTTCTTTTGATGTACAGAAGCTTTTGAGTTTAATGAGGTCCCATTTGTCAATTGTTGATCTTATTTCTTGCACAGCTGCTGTCTGATTTAGGAAGTCTTTTCCTATGCCTATGTCTTGTAGGCTGCTGCCCACTTTTTCTTTTACCTTCATATTGAGGTCTTTGATCCATCTGGAGTTGACTTTTGTACAGGGCAAGAGGTAGGGGTTTAACTTTATCCAGTTTTGCCAACACCACTTGTTGAAGATGCTGTCTTTCCTCCATGTGTCTTCTTGGCCCCCTTGTCAAATATGATGTGGCTGAAATCGTATGTGCTCAAGTTTGGATCTTCAGTTTTGTTCCATTGGTCAACAGGTCTGTTTTTGTGCCAATACCAAGCTGTTTTTATGACTGTAGCCCTGTAATATAGTTTGAAATCTGGTATAGAGATCTCCCCTGTATTGCTCTTTTCCCTTAGGGTTGCTTTGGCTATTTGTGGTCTTTTTTTCCATATGAAATTAAGGGCTTTTTTTCCAAGCCTGTGAAGAAACTCTTGGGGATTTTAATTGGGATCGCATTGAATCTGTATATTAGTTTGGGTAAAATGGACATTTTTACTGTGTTAATTTTCCCAATCCATGAGCATGGGAGGTCTTAACATCTTCTGGTATCTTCTTCAATTTTCTTCTTCAGGGGTTTAAAGTTTTTTTGTTGTCGTTTGTTTGTTTTTTGTCTTTTGAAGACAGGGTCTCCCTGTAGCCCCAGCTGGCCTGGAACTGGCTCTGTAGACCAGGCTGGCCTTGAACTTACAAAGATGCACCTGCCTCTGCTTCCCAAGTGCTAGGATTAAAGGCGTGCGCCACCATGCCTGCCTACTTTTTTTTTGTCTTAGTTTTCTTTAAAAGGAAATAAAACCACTTGGTGTGGTGGCGCACACCTTTGATCCTAGCACTTGAGAGGCAAAGGCAGGCAGATCTCTGAGTTCAAGGCCAGCCTGGTCTACAGAGCAAGTTCCAGGACAGCTGGGACTACAGGGAAATCCTGTTTCAAAGAGACAACTATAAATAAATAAATAAATAAATAAATAAATAAATAAATAAATAAATAAATAAATAAAATGAAGTAAAACCAAACTCAAATCACAAATATCTCTAGACAGTGTCTTGGTTCCTGCCCTGCCCTTTCTTACCTTTATTGACAATCCTATTCCAAGGGTTGCCTTTGCTTTCCTGCAGGCAGCTTCCTTTCATGGAGAAAATTTAAATGGCTTGAGTACTGGTAGTGTCCCACAGTTTCTTCTTCAGTCTGTAGAAGTTCTGCTTGCTCCTAAGGTCATATGTAACCATTGTTAATAGAGCTCTACCAGGAGGAACTGTGTTTGGGTTATGACTAGCTAGGAGGGAAGTAATCTTATTGGGTGGTTAGTTTTGGGTTCGTATTAGTCACTTTTCTGTTGCTGTGATAAAACCACCATGACCAAGGGAACTTATAAAAGGAAAAGTTTATTTGAGCTTACGATTGACGGTTCCAGGGAATTAGAGTCCACTGTGGTGGGAGGCATGGTGGTCGGGCTGGAGCAGAAAGCCAAGGTTCACATCTCGCAATAAGTACAGGAAGTCAAGAGAGAGAGACTGGAGACTGCAAGGCTTGTTAAACTCACTAAGCCCGCCCCCAATGAAGTACTTCCTCTATCTTCTAAGGTGGCCACACCTTCTAAGACTTCCCAGAACAGTGTCAACAACTGGGGACAAAATGTCTGAACACTTAAAGCCTATGGGGGACACTCTCATTCAAACCACCACAGGGTTTATTTGTCAAGAGGGGCTTCTGATGTCAGGAGGCGCTTCTCAGTGAATTTCATTCAGTTTCTGTACTGTGCTATGAAGCCTGGAACTGGTCTCTGAAGCCTGTGTGAGGTTTCAATAAGAGCTCTGTGGGAACCCTGAGAGGGAAGCAGGATGCTCTTTACAGGGGGTTGTGAACAAACACATCTACTTATAAGCACTCAATCTTAAGTATTTTTGCACTTTGATTTTAAGGGACAGGTGAAGTTATATGCCTGAGCATCTTCTTTTCTAACTTGTCCCTAATTTTCTTTTCCTGAATGCTTTTTCTTATTTAATTTTTTTCAGTGCTGTTGGTCAAAACTGGGACAGAGTACATTCTCAGCAAACACTGTATGTCCAGTCTCTAAATGTTTTGTTTATTGATTGTTTTAATCACTAATCATTCTAATTTTATAATCCGTGTACATAGTATAGTTTTTTTTTTTTTTTTTTTTTTTGGTCTTTTTGAGACCCAGGTTTCCCTGTAGCTCCGGATGTCCTGGAACTCGCTATGTAGACCAGGCTCGCCTTGAACTCACAGAGATCCGCCTGCCTCTGCCTCGAGAGTGCTGGGATTAAAGGTGTGCACCACCATGTCTGGCTATAGTATACTTTTGAACAGACAGAAAAGGGACAAAGTATGATATTCTTTCTCTTGTTCCATTTCCCTCTGTGAGGGAGAATTTCTCATGCATCTTTCTAGAAACATATGTCCACCTAACCGTGTGTGTGTGTGTGTGTGTGTGTGTGTGTATAACCCACTATTAATCCAAATCTGTAACAGAGTCCAGTGCAAGCCAGGAGTGGACTGAAAATTAACAACTCTATATATTTACAATCCTATTCAGGCCATTAGTAAACTCTCATAAATGTTTACACCTATTTAATTTAATACAGTATCTTATCCTTTTACTATATCTTGACGTGCCTTATAAAGTTTGGGCAAAAATTTAACACTCTTAAATAAATTTTGATTATATATACATTTTGCTTTTTTTTTTTTTTTTTTGTGGGGGGGGGGTTTCGAGACAGGGTCTCCCTGTAGTCCCAGCTGTCCTGGAACTCACTCTGTGGACCAGGCTGGCCTTGAACTCACAAAGATCCGCCTGCCTCTGCCTCCCAAGTACTAGGATTAAAGGTGTGCACCACCACGCCCGGCTAAGAATATTAGTTCATTTTAAGGAATGATTACTTGTGTTCTAGGGTGCAATTTATTTCTATGTTTGAATGGGTTATACATGTGAGGACATTTGCCAGGCCTACATAAAACACCTCTAAGCATTCAAAGAGAACCAGTCATTCAAAACCTGCTCCCAGGCTTGCAAGAACATCTCACATTTTATGCTAGTGTATTTGAAATAACTGTACCATTTCATTACACAGGAAATAAATATTAATTATATAGTAAGTCTGCACAACTAAGGGCCATATTTAATGGCAATTTACTTATAAATCAACTTGATGTCAAGTAAATCATTAGCATTAGACATGAGCCTATACATTTAAACAGTCCCATAAAATAAATACTGTGGTTAGACACAAAGTCATGACAAACTAGTTTCAAATCCCAAATTTTAACACCTTGATGAAAACTCTTAGAGCAAAATATGATTCTAAGTTTATAGAATTTTAAAAGCCAAGAGTACTTCATACACACACACACATATAATATATATATATATACATTTGCATATACACACATTCACACATGAGATTTTTATCTTAGTGTTTGTACTGAACAGAGCCATATACATTGCTGCGAAACAGAGGCTTTCACTTAAATAAAGCATCCTCAGAGATGTTATTTACATTTCAATATAGCAAATATCCCTACCTGGGTTTGAAACTCAAAAAGTGACAGAAAACAGAATTATACATCCCATTCACACTCAAAGCCAACCATAACCAACAGCATGATCAAAACCAGCTAATAATTGAAAGTTTTATTTACGGACAATTCCTTTAAAAGACAGAGTAAAGATAGGATGACAAGAAGTATTTAGTCTTAATATGGTGATAGAGATTAATCCATTTAAAGATTAAAAACATAAAAGCATGAAGTGAAGTATAGTTTTCATGATTTACCCAGTTCTCTGCAGCCAGCTCTTCCACAAACACAAGCACATAGCACACAGAAGGGACTGCCTACCAGATCAGCAACAGACCCAGGGAGGTCCGTTTGCCTCCCATGACGAGAAAGGGAGCGAGGGGAACAGGCTCAAAATCCTGCAAAAATACAACAGAGTCCAAAAGCTGTCCCAGGCTGCCCTTCCCCACCCCTTGGAGGCAAGAGACCAGAGTGGCCCAGGGATCCTATGGAGAAGCCATATAGTAGGTCCCAGACCCCCAGTGGGTCCTTAGCCAGAGAAATGGAAGCACAGCTTCCACATGGGCACCCCAGGAGCCTAGGACTTCCCTCTACCCAAGCCAGAACAAGATTCCTGGGCTTAATTGCTGATGAGAATTTTACTAATACTTATCAAAAGGCAGTTTATTTTTGGTCCTGGCTAGCCAAGCAGACCAGATGGGCTGCCTGCCTCTGCCTCCCAAGGACTGGGATTAAAGGTGTGGTGAGATTAAAGTTTTACTGGGATTAAAGGTGGGGGCCACCATGCCTGGCCAGAAAATGTCCAACCCCCAACCAAACAGAGTAGGGCTGCAGGAAAGGGACTTGGGACAAAGCTGGACAAAACTCCACATGGAGTTTTATTTTTATTTATTTATTTATTTATTTATTTATTTATTTATTTATTGTTTATTTATTTTTGTCTTTTAGAGATAGGGTCTCCCTGTAGCCCCAGCTGTCCTGGAACTTGCTCTGTAGACCAAATTGGCCTTAAACTCACAAAGATTCGCCTTCCTCTACCTCCCAAGTGCTAGGATTAAAGGCGTTCGGCTCCATGCCCAGCCCACAGGGAGTTTTAAAGGAGGGTTTAATTTGATTATGACTAAGGGCCAACACTCAACTCCATTCCACTGGAGGAGTGTGGCGAAGTGGTTTTTTTTTTTTTTTTTTTTTTGTTTATTTTTTGGCCAAGTTAACATCAAGGACCTTAGACCTTCATATCTTAAGTGTTAGATAATTATAATTATAATTTATTGAGATATAAATTTATAATTTATATCTCACCACCAAAGAGTTGTCTCTTTGCCCATTGCCAGGAGATCGCAGAGAGATTTATAGTTTGAATCTATTGACATTAGAATACATGGAACATCTTTTTTTGGGGGGGGTCTTTTAGAGACAGGGTCTCCCTATAGCCCCAGCTGTCCTGGAACTTACTGTGTAGACCAGGCTGGCCTTGAACTCATGACGATCTGCCTGCCTCTGCCTCCTGAGTGCTAGGATTAAAGGCATGTGCCACCACACCTGGCTGGAACATCTTTTTTATATTCTTTTTTAAAAAATTTTATTTTTTGTATGTGTATGAATGTACTGTCTGCATGCAGGTTTGTGCACCAGTGTCGTGCAATGCCGTGGAGGTCAGAAGTGGGTCTCGGATTGCCCTGGAACTGGAGTTCTCCTGGAGTTGGAGTTACAGACGGTTCTCAGCCACCGTGTGGGTGCTGGGGATTGAACTCGGGTGCTCTGCAAGAGCAGTCGGTGCTCTTAACCGCTAGGCTATCTCTCCAGCCCCTATATTATCTTTTTTTATATTATGCACTGGTATATGAGTTATGACTAGTAACTGTCCTGTTATGACATATGTTGGAAAAGATATTGGGAAGGCATTTTAATATTTCATCTTATCCCCTAACTACATTTGCTCATCTTTGCACTATAGCTGTATATCAGTCCTGTGAGTTAAAAATAACAGCTGACTTTTTGCTGGTGCAAAGCAAGGATCCCAAACCCCTTGTATATTTGTCTTGTGTGTATGTGCACTTGTATACAATTTTATTTATATTTTACATTATAGATCCTTTGCATCCAGTGTTAGAGGGTATGATTTAATATAGTCAGTTGATACAGATGAAGCATGACAAAAATATGATGCAGAGAAACAAAATTAGTTTTAAAAATTGATTGCAGGGGCTGGAGAGATGGCTCAGCAGTTAAGAGCACCAACTGCTCTTGCAGAGGACCCGGGTTCTGATTCCCAGCATCCACATGGCGGCTAAGAACCGTCTTTAACTCCAGTTCCCAGGGGAATCCGACACCCTTGTCTGACCTCCTCTGCATTGCATGACACGAGTGCACAAACCTACATGCAGACAGTACATTCATACACATAAAAAAATAATAAAAATTTTTTAAAAATAAAAATTGCAGAATATTTAGGCAAATAAGCAGCTTCTGAAGAACTTTATGTGGTATGTGACCTTTCGGACCCTGCATTTCTGCTACTGTTAAGTGGTATGGTGGGAGTGCAAGAGGAAATCTGGAAGATTTAATCATCCAGGATGAAAACAAGGGTGTCCTTTTTCATTTCATCACCGAGGATTAGTGATGCCAGTTAATTTTAAAAACTTACAGAGGAAGATAGGTATTCTTTAGTTCTCTTCATTGAGTAAGCTGAGAAAAATAATTACATGTAAAGATCTTTATTTTCTTTTTTGTAGTAAGGTGACCTTGAACTGGTTATGTAGCTAAAGATGACCTTGGGGGCTGGAGAGATGGCCTAGCGGTTGGGAGTGCCGACTGCTCTTGCAGAGGACCTGGGTTCGGTCCCCAGCATCCACATGGCAGCTGAGAACCGTCTTTAGCTCCAGTTCCAGGGGAGCCCAATGCCCTCCTGACCTCCACGGCATTGCACGACATGGGCTCATAGACCTACGTGCATTGCACGACATGGGTTCACAGACCTACATGCGGACAGTACATTCATACACATAAAAAAGAAAAAGATGACCTTGAACTTAAAAAAAACTAATTTTTAAGTTCCCAGACTGTGATTTTATATCTAGAAGTTCAGTTAGGTATTTTACATTTTCTGTAGGGCACAAGTGAAGGTACAGTGGGGCTGTGGAAGAGTAATAGAAAAATGATGAAAAGCCTTTTTGTATCTGGGAATGGAAAAGGTCCAGTATCAAGACACGGTTATCTAGGACCATGTGTGGAGTCAGGGAGGTGGGAAGTCTATTCTTGAGAATCAAGTGTTCCCAAGACTAGAATCTGAAAGTGACAGAAACCTTCTTGTCTCCAGCATAAGTCTAATACAGAGGTAAAACCACTGCCATCCATAACCTAGGATTTCAGGGGAGAGGTGTGCAGAATGAGCCACTCAGACAAAGCGGAATCTGCTGCCAGAGATCAAGAAATCTGAATCTGCTTCACCATCAGCCCACCGCCAGAGACTTATGTTTGGGGACCAGAGTTCCAGGTTCACAGGAGAGAACCACAGCTCCAGATTCATGGCAGGGGGACCACAGCTCTGGCTTACAGGAGGGGACTGGACTGCTCCTGGTTTACTGGAGAGGACTACAACCTTGAACTACCTTTGCCTCTCTGAAGTGCTGCAGTTGTAGGCGGGGACTGCTAACTAGTCTAAGATCTTTGTTTTCACTCTGAGATCATGCATTCACACACATTCTACCCAAAACTTTTTTTTCTCTTTAGAGATGAAGATGACATCAATGATGTGACTTCCATGGCAGGGGTCAACCTCAGTGAAGAGAATGCCACCATCTTAGCAACGAACTCTGAAGTGGTTGGCACATTCATTCAGTCATGTAAAGATGAACCATTTCTTTTCATTGGAGCTCTACGAAAGAGAATTTTAGACATTGGTAAGTAAAATAGAACTTGAACATTCGGTCCAGGAGTAGTTTTTAGGTGGCAGCAATCAATGAAAGAAAATAGCAGAGAATGTACCTGTGTTATTTGGAGCCAAACTGAGTTTTTTTTTTTTTTTTTTT
>VZQC01013591.1:1842058-1853812 GCA_009823505.1 Rhizomys pruinosus
AATTTTATTTATTTCTGTATGTGTATGAATGTACTGTCTGCATGCAAGTTTGTGCACCCGTGTCGTGCAATGCCGCAGAGGTCAGAAGAGGGTGTTGGATTCCCCTGGAACTGGAGTTCTCCTGGAGTTGGAGTTTCAGACGGTTCTCGGCCGCCATGTGGGTGCTGGGGATCGAACCCGGGTCCTCTGTAAGAGCGGTCGGCACTCTTAACCGCTAGGCCATCTCTCCAGCCCCTGATAGTACAACTTTCAAAGGCCCACACACAGTCCTTAAAAAATCCAAACATGCTGGGCGTGGTGGAGCATACTTTTAATTCCAGCAGGCAGATCTCTGTGAGTTCAAGCCCAGCCTGGTCTACAGAGCGAGTTCCAGGCCAGCTGGGACTAAAGAGAGACCTGTCTCAAAAATACAAAAAAAAAAAAATTCCAAACACTTAAAAGTTCACAATCTCTTTTAAAAGTGCCTTTCAACTGTGGGCCCCTTAACATCCAAAATGAGTACTGTCTTATTTCAAAGGGAAGAATTGGGCACACCTAAGCAAAACCCAAATCCAGTAAAGTAGTTCAATGCTGGGACTCAGTTCAATGCTGGGACTCACTCGTGATCTTCTGGGCTCTCACACCGTCTTTTAACCTCCACAGTCATTGAAGAACACAGGGGCACTTAAATACATGTAGGCAAGACATTAATACATGTAAAATGAAAATAATAAACTGAAACATTTAAAAAGTATTCTATTCCATTTTATGTGTGAGTATATTGCCTGAATGTGTGTAAGTGTACCATGTTGTGCAATGCCTGCAAGAGGTCAGCAGAGGCCATCAGAACCTGGAACTGGAGTTAAGGATGGTTAGCATTAGTGCTTTCCCCCCTGGGGGAAAAAACAAACAAACTAAAAAACCCCCAGAAATTAGGGCTAGAGAGATAGGTCAGCAGTTAAGAGCATTGATTGCTCTTGCAGAGGACCCGGGTTTGATTCCCAGCACCCACATGGCTGCTGATGACCATTTGTAACTGCAGTTCCAGGGGATCCGACACCCTCTTCTGACCTCCCTAAACCTTGCAAGATAAGGTGCACCTACCTATATGCAGGCATTACACTATTATACATAAAATAAAAATACTAAAGTATTTAAAAACCCCAGAAATTATTAATTTTCCATAATAATTTTTTAGATGTAATGATTTTTCTGTCTGAATAATGTTAGGAGATTAAATGGTAATGTTCTTTCTTTCTTTTTTTTTTTTTTTTCCTAATTACCTAAATTAAATTGCACAGACATTCAATAAAATCAGTGGTAAGGAGGCAGGCACTAACTAGCTCTCTTTAATCAATTATGTTGACTTTGTTAAAGAGTATTAAAAATGGAAATTTGCTTACAGTATTTAACTTTGTAACTTTAAGGCAGGTTTTATTGGCAATTTAGTGAAGTTTTTGAACATGTGTTGTTTCATGTACTTGGGAATTACTTGTTAACATTCGTTCATTTCTAGTATTTCAGAAATGGGGACTTTTTTTGTTGTTTGTAGTGCTGGAATCAAACCCAGGACTTGCATAACAGTATTCTTTTAATACGAAAATAAATAAAGTTACCAAAAAAATTAAAAAAATAGTTTAATTGCATCTGCTTTATAAATTTACACAGCTGTTTTCAGAGTTCTTTTCAAACACCAAGTAATTTTAAATGCTCACTTTCTTTAATTTAACCATGAAATAGTTTGTCTTCTCCTGTCTACTCTATGTTTAGTTGAGATTTCAATCCCTGGATTATTTTGAAATTTTACTGTTACTTATATAGACCATCAACTAATTATTGATGCTGGAGCTTTTAAAGTAATTTTGTATTTACAGTTTTTCTTCTCTGCTTCAATCTGAAATTGGAAATGAGTCCAGTTATGTTACAAATGAATTATATCTTGAAGGCTTAATTTAAATGAAGTTCGATAATTTTATATCTTCTCACCATTTTGTATACTATATACATTTTAAATTAAATTTAATGTTATGATAATGTTCAAGAATATTTGAATTATTCTAATTAAAGTAAGTTTTTGCTGTAGTTTACCATTTGATGAGAATGAGTGTATTATATAAATTGGGATACAAAAATTTAAAGATTTAAAATTATTGTCTTTTTTTTTTTTTTTTGGTCTTTTCAAGACAGGGTCTCCCTATAGCCTCAGCTGGCCTGGAACATGCTCTGTAGACCAGGCTGGCCTTGAACTCACAAAGATCCACCTGCCTCTGCCTCCCAAGTGCTAGGATTAAAGGCGTGCGCCACTATGCCCGGCGTATTGTCAGTATTTTAAAGCAACCACAGGGGCATGGGAAAAGGCCCAGTGCATGAAGCGCTTGCCTGCAAGCTGCAGGTCAGACCTTAGCACTCACCCAAAAGCCTAGTGCAGGAGCCAGTGCGGAGGCTGAGAAAGCTGGGCCAGCCGGAGCTTACCATTCCCCAGGCCTGGATTCATAGAGTCAGTGCCTCAGTCAGTGAAGTGGAGGGTCACATTAGACATTAGCCTCTGGCCTCCACATGGGTGTGCACACCTGTATGAACTCTAAATGCACACACAGCATACACACGCACACACTACACAGGCAAAAAACCCCCTCCTAAACCCACAAGAGCCTTTAAAAATCCATGTCCATTAGACTACTTATATTAGTTACTTGCTTACTCCCTTGCTTTACTGTGAGAAAACACCAGGACCAAAGTAACTCCTAGTAGGAGGAGTTTATTTGGGCTTAGGGATAAGTTTTTCATGTTGGGGAGCCACGGCTGGGCTGGAGGCAGCCAGAGCAGAAGACTAAGTGGGAACAGATAGTAGAGAGAGAAGCAACTACAAGCGGAGCCAGCTCTGAACTCTCCAAATCCTGCCAGGCCACACCTCCTAAATGTTGGTTCTAGGGTTGTCCCCAAACAGCACCACCAACTAACCAAGTATTCATATACTTGAGCCTATGGGGTATGCTTACTCAAACCGTATTACCTGATTGCCTGTATCTTTAGACTTGCATATCAATTGATACAGGCAGTTTTACTGTCCCAGAGGAATACTGTTTAAATACTGATAAGATTAATTTGTAAATGAGCTTCTGCTTTTGGGTTTTTCAATTGCTTTACTGAAACTTTCTTCCAAATTAGCATAGTTATAAAACAATTTTTTCATTAAAAAATAAGCTATTGAAGTAGATGGTGCAATGATGAGGTTCTGAACACATTTCAGCTTGTAAATTAACAGGATAATTTATGAAATTATGTTACTCAGAAAATAAGCATGATCTTTAATAGACAAAAAGAGTGTAGGTATGTTTATAAATAAGGAATAGCAGATTCATAATTTCAATTCATGGTTTAAATGTCATAAATTGTTAACAGTGTCAAACAGGATGAAATGTGATTTTTCTACTTTTTTAATTGATAAAATTAACAGATACAGCACTAATTTCTGCAGTTACCATTTTCTTCCCTGAACACTAAACTTGATTTGTGTTCTTATTAACTTTGTCCTATAAATGACCTTGTGAGGAGAATGATTCTAGAGGCTAAGTGAAACAATGTCTATATTTTCTGAGGCTCCAGGCTAGGTTTTATTAATGTAATGTCTAAGATCTTTGAAGTTGTGACTTTACCAGGAAAATCATAATCTCCAAACCTGTATTCATAATGGGTATGACTTCCAGGGGGAACTGAATACCTGCTGTGCTAATTATTTCAATTATAAGCCACTACTAAAACATGTAATGGATTTTCTCTGCTTCCACAGGTAAAAAGCATGACATTACGGAACTTAACTCTGATGCTATGAACTTGATCTCCCATGCAACACAGGAGAGATTAAGAGACCTTCTGGAGAAACTGACTACCATCGCTCAGCATCGAATGACTACCTATAAGGTAAAGGAAATCATTAAGGAAGTATAGACTCTTCCCTCTCTGGTTTATGTAAGAAGTAGTTTCTTGGATATGGATTCATATTCTGGATATGGTTTTCAAACAATGGCTGAGATATACTTCATATTATTAGGAAAGCAAAGTTTTCTTACTTGCTTTACTTAGATATTGCTTACATAGCAAATCAAATAGGATTTGAAATAGTATCCAAAGCAAGTTTGTCATTGTAGACTGGACTATGCATGTGTTCTGCCTGAGGCTTCTCCTCCTCAAGGTTTTGATTGGGGGAAGGATGGAGTATAGGCTGATTGTGTTCTCCTTGGTGGTTTCCAGTCTGCTAGCATGCTTCTGCCTTTTAGTTGTGACTGCAGTGAGTGCTCATACTGATGTCACTGATCACTATCTTGTTCCTAGTGGTGGAGCAAAATGGCTTGCTGTTGCCAAGGTGAAAGCATTTGAAAGAATTTTAGGTTTTATTGCTTCTGTAGGTATGTTTATAAACCTTCAGTTAGCCTTTTGACTAAGATCAGGTGTGAATTATAGTTCTAGAGGCAGCCAGAGACATTGGATGATTATGGATTAAAAGAAAAGATGACCTGAGATGAAAAAGCCCTTTCATCTTTATTACAAAATGTTGACTGGTAGATTTTGAACATGGGTATATAGGTAACTATGTAGTTTTTATTTTTTATTATTTTTGTATGTGTACTGTCTGCATATAGGTTGGTGCACCCCTGTTGTGCAATGCCACGGAGGTCAGAAGAGGGCATCAGATTCCCCTGGAACTGGAGATAAAGACGGTTCCTAGCCACCATGTGGGTGCTGGGAATCGAACTCTGGTTAAGAGCAGTCAGTGCTCTTAACCACTGAGCCATCTTTCCAGCCCCCCTTCATGTAGTTTTAAGTTTGGAGCTGGGGGGTTATTCATTGCTGTGGCAACCTAGCCACACCAGGGATGTCTCCCAGAGCATTCCTAAATTTTCCTAATTTATTTTTATCTGTACAGTGAAAGAAATTCTCCACAAAATTACATAAAAAATGAGCTACTATTACTAAAAGCAAAATCACTCCATCTCTTTACATTCTGGATGTCAACTATTTTTGATAATCTTTTACTTGGTTAGGTATAATGCTGTAATTAATCATAGGCCATAAACTGAAACTTAAAGTAGAAAGTGGCATGCAGGATAGAGCTTTGATCCTTCTAGGTGTCTTCCCGCTGTACTTGAAAGGTGCGGTGTTGATTCCTTTAGGTGTGATTCACCTAATAGTGTTGGTGTCATTGGGTCTGGATATGTAGTGGCTTTAAAGCACTTCACTGTTGGACCATGAACACTTCAGTTAGTTGATCCCATAGAGCCAGGAAGGAGCATGTTAAGATTGGGGCTTTCTACAGGGATTCAGCAGGATAGGCAAAGACAATTCATAGCTGTAGCTGGAGGAGAAAAGAGAAGGTCTGCCCTAGGTAGTTTTGTCTGAACTGAGACAGGAAGCTTAGCATGGGAATGTGATAGGGTTAAAACCTAGAATGTTTATGCCCACTTTAATTTAGTGCTTATTGACCCTTTTAAACTACAGTCTGTCACTAAATTGTCTCCAGAGTTTCTGAACACAAAAAAATGGTAACAATGAAGAATTTAAGAACCACTGTTATGTTTTTGACTTTGGTTGACCTATAATACATTCCATGTTCTGTCTTGTCTTATTTAGCTTTAGAGACCATTTGGGAATTCTTTTTGTATTAAACTTGAAGCAAAATAAGTAGCATTAATGCATCCTTCTTCCTTAAACTATGTAATACTCTTTTGATCTAGTTAAATAACAACAATAAAAATTTAATTTAAAAAGAATCTTAGGCATATGAAATCTCTTAGTCTGAGTTAATTGAATCAGCCACAAGCATGAGAATAAAGCAAAGATGGGGTGGCAGCGCTGCTGTAGCAGGTTCCAGGCCAGACATTGACTATTGACCTGAATGTTTAGGGTTTTAAGCTGTAAAGTCCTCCTAAGATAACTAGTGAGATAAATAGATGGAAGAGTGTCCTAAATATCGATTAGGAAAACCCTCTTGTTCCTCTATAACAAACCTGGGTGATCATAGGTGAAGGAAATTAGAAAATACTTAGATTTGAAGGTGCTGTTTTGTACTGTAGTATGTCAGAATAAATGAGGTAATTTAGATTTTGTCATTTTATAGAATATTTAAGACAGATAATTTTAGTTCTTTGGTATGGCACCATTTGTTTTTTTGTTTTTTTTTTTTTAATTTAAAAAAAATTTTATTTTTTGTTCATGTATGAATGTACTGTCTACATGTAGGTTTGTGCACCTGTGTCGTGCAATGCCACAGAAGTCAGAATCAGGTCTCGGATTCCCCTGGAACTGGAGTTCTCCTGGAATTGGAGTTACAGACGATTCTTAGCTGCCATGTGGGTGCTGGGAATTGAACCCAGGTCCTCTGCAAGAGCATTCGGTGCTCTTAACCACTAGGCTATCTCTCCAGGCCCGGTATGGTGCCATTTGTAAATCACATGCCTTTCCACTACTTGGGAAGATAAGGCAGGAAGGTTTCCCATCCCAGGCCCACCTGAACTATCTATGTAGTAAGAGCCTGCTTCAAAAATAAATTAGTTAAAATAACAAACAATTTTTTTGAGTAAATTTAGACATAAGGGAATCTTCAAACCTCGGTTTGAAGATTCAAACCTCGGTTTCATGATTTAATGTTTGCCATCTTATGTTCTTTTTGGCTAGAAGTCATGTTAGTTTGTTAAGATTTTGAGTCTAAGCATGGTAACCAGAAAATAACTTTTTTATTTGATGTGTTTTTCATTGAGGTGATTGTGTCTTGCTTTTCATCTAAGATTTAATTACTCATATTGATATCTGCTGACTAAAGAAAATTGAGTTATAGGTAATGGATTCTAATTCCTATTGCTAGGTCTGCTTGTCCTAATTAATTTTCCAATCTCTGAAAGGAGTTTACTAGGAATTATCCTGAAATGTAAATGCTTAATCATCTTTCAAATTTTTTTTTTTTAATTTTTCTTTGCTTTTTTCTTTATGTGGTTTAAAATTTAATATCTATGTGCCGGTCTGCGCCCCCGTGTCGTCCCCTGCCCCGGTGGTCAGAAGACGGTCTCGGATTCCCCTGGAACTGGAGTTCTCCTGGAATTGGAGTTACAGACGGTTCTTAGCCGCCATGTGGGTGCTGGGGATCGAACCCGGGTCCTCTGCAAGAGCGTCGGTGCTCTTAATCGCTAGGCTATCTCTCCAGCCCCATCTTTCAAATTTTTAAAGATGATTAACGTTCCTGGCATTTGCTTGTTTAATAAAAACAAAAGTAGCTCCCCATGTGTGCCTATGCTGCTCTCCTTTTTTTTTTCTTTTTTATTTCTTCTTTATATTTCCTTTATATTGTCTATATAATGACACCTAATGCAGAAACTGTTACCCAGAATCCTGAGACTCTTTTCTTTTCTAGGGAAGTGAAAATTACATTCTGTCTAGTGATACCAGGTCACAGCTCAAATTCCTTGAGAAGCTAGATCAATTGGAGAAACAGAGAAAAGATTTAGAAGAAAGAGAAATGCTACTTAAAGCAGCCAAGGTAAAACACCATGTGATTTGTGAAAACACAGCCTGCCCTGCCAATGCAGTCAGAGTTGACTTCATCATTGGTTGATTGTCTTGGTTTTATTAAACCTTTAGATTTCTCATGAGGATTTCCTAAAATGAAATCAGTAATCTAATCGAATATCTCATAGCTGGGGTGGTGTGAGGTAGTAGCTTTCAGTTAATTTAGATAATGAGTCATGATCCTTTGTCTCCTCACTCATTTTTGGTGTGCCTCAAAGCATTCTTACCTACCTGCCCCGCCCTCCACATAAAACTTTTTAATAGAATTTTTAGGTTCTTTTAGAATCTGACTTGATATATACCAGGTCAAAGTTAAGAAGAGAAATTTTTAAAAGAATATGATAATGTATGGAACAAAATATAAATTGGTAGACATGGGCAAGAAAGAGACAAGAGGGGAACAGGTGCACTGTAAACTATAGATTTCCTTTTTTAACTGTTCCCAGGACTAGTAATGTCCAAGTTCCAAATTAAAGCTTAAATCCACTATATGTAGCACTTTGCACCTCAACACTTCTTCAGACAGAGGAACCTTTCAGGAAGTTGTAGAGGCACAACACCAGAGCCATAAATAAGTATCTCTTAATTTCTAATGTTCCTGAAAGATTATTTGTTCCTAGCTACATACCAGTTGTTTTTGTTTTTGTTTTGTTTTGGGAGGGGGAGGTCTTTTTGAGACAGGATCTCCTTTTAGTCCCAGCTGGCCTGGAGCTCGCTTTGTAGACCAGGCTGGCCTTGAACTCACCCAGCCTTGTTTTGTTGTTTTTAGATAGGGTCTTATTATGTATCCCTGACTGGATTGGAACTCTTTATACCAGTCTGGTCTCAAATTCAGATCTACCTGGCCTCCCAAGTGCTGGTATTAAAGGTGTGCTTGGGGCTGGAGAGATGGCTCAGAGGTTTAAGAATACTGGGTGCTCTTGTATAGGACCCAATTAATTCCCAGTTCCCACATGGGAGCTAACCACTGTTTAACTCCAATTCCAGGGGATCTTCTGGCCTCCACAGGCTTTGCACACCATGGGTACACTTATATACATGCAAGCAAAAGACTAAAAAATAAAAATAAATAATAGCTGGATGTGGTGGTGCACGCCTTTAATCCCAGCTCTCAGGAGGCAGAGGCAGGCGCATCTCTGAGTTCAAGGCCTGCCTGGTCTACATAGCAAGTTCTAGGACAGCTGGGGCTATAGGGAGACCCTGTCTCAAAAAGACCAAAAAAAAAAAAAAAAAAGTATGCTCCACTATGCCCTGTCTACCAGTTGCTATCTGTATTTTCTTCATTCTGCCATGAAACAGTCTTTGTATTATGTATAAATTTCATACTAGAACTATTCATTTTTATCCTTTACCCAGATTCTCTCATTTTATTTCACATTTTATTGTATTTGTTTCATTTCTACTCTCTTCTTCATCCTTTGTGTATACACACTTGTGCACACACACATGCACTCACACACATGTCCTCAGACATACAGACCTGCCACGCCTAGACATTCTAGCTTGTCTTTGAAGAGAAAAAAAGACTCTGGCTTGCTGGGATGCTAGCAATGCAACACTGCCATCATTGTATAGGTGCTTGTAGCTTCTCCAGCTGTCTCAGGCTGTCTCGTTGTCTCTTTCCTTTGTGTTCCATTTTCAGAAACATGTATTGCGTTGGTCGCCACCCCCTTTCACATTTCTCTAGTCTTTCTTATGCATTTATGCACTGAACACTTTTCAAGACCATACCTTCTAAAAAATGACCCTCAGCCTGGATGCCTCTGCTGTCTCCTGGTGATTTGATGTAAGTTATGTACTCCTAGCAGGAGTGTACAGAGATGATACTAAATTTGTCTCAGCTAATCATCTCAAAAGGCAACCAGATAAACTGATCTTATAGTTAGTTGCTCAGCCATTCTGTCCATTTTTACATTGGCCATTTTACTTGTGTAATTTTTGAGTTTTCTGTATCATATTCTAATATGATATCAACATCTCTTTCTTCTTTTTTTTTTTTAATTTTATTTATTTCCATATGTGTATGAATGTACTGTCTGCATGCAAGTCTGTGCACCCGTGTCGTGCAATGCCGCGGAGGTCAGAAGAGGGTGTCAGATTCCCCTGGAACTGGAGTTCTCCTGGAATTGGAGTTTCAGACGGCTCTCGGCTGCCATGTGGGTGCTGGGGATTGAACCTGGGTCCTCTGTAAGAGCGGTCGGCGCTCTTAACCGCTAGGCCATCTCTCCAGCCCCAACATCTCTTTCTTCTAATTTTCATGAC
Source organism: Rhizomys pruinosus (assembly GCA_009823505.1). NCBI lineage: Eukaryota > Metazoa > Chordata > Mammalia > Rodentia > Spalacidae > Rhizomys > Rhizomys pruinosus. The sequence continues at coordinate 1,851,857 of VZQC01013591.1, forward strand.
TCAGCCTTAGCACCTTTCTGAATTGGGCACTTTGGTGGTAGTGCCAGGTACTGAGTCATTCCCATTAACTCTTCTTCCCACATTATCACTCTGCTGTAGGAAAAGGCTTTCTTTTTACTCTTGCTCATATGAACAAAAGTCTGTGGGTTTCTATTTGATTCAGTCAACCACTCATACTCTCTTAATATCATTTGTTTTGATGCTCAAAATGTTTCTTAAGTGGGATACCAGTTCAAGCTGGCACATTAGTCCCTTTCTCATGTCTGTCGCTCACTGAGCCTGCTGTTGTATTTCTTGGCACAAGATATTCCAGGCCCAGCTTTTACTCTTCCTGCCTTCATTCTGGAACCAGGTATTTCTTTTTTACTTGGAGGTGATAGTCAGAACTAACATTAGCTCACAGTTTGCCCATTGCTAACAGCAAGTCATTACATGTGGGCCATGTCAGTGGGTACATCTAGGAAATATTTGTATGATGTGTATATGTATACACATACACAATTCTGCAGTGTCTTCTGTATCTCATTATGTGTATTATAGAACTCTGTCCTGTTCCTCAGTGTTCATTATACCCTTAACATATTCTTTTTTTTTTTTCTTTTTTTCTGTTTTCCTTGACATATTCTTGTTTATAGAAACTCTCTCATGCCAGTGAGATCGCTCTGTGGTTAAAGACACTGATTGCCAAGCCTGATGAACTAGAACCAATTCTTGTGTACTCTGACCTCCATATTTTTACCCCATGGTATGAGCAAATATACAACACTAAATACTTAAGAGATTTCTCCAGGAGTGCTCCTATTATTATTATTGACATTTAAGTTTCCTCAGTTTATTTGAGCAATGTGATTAATGTGTCAGTCACCCATAATGGTGGGCCCCTTTCTACTGCTGTTTCCTCATTCTCATTTCATTACCCTTGTTAGTGGCTATCATGCCTACTGACCCATGTCTCAGTGAGGCATGCCAGATTTACCCAAGGGTATGAGCATCATGTTGCTGCTACCATGGGGCTTCCTGTCTTCTCAGCCCTAGTACTGACCCCCATGCTGGGAAGGGCAGGGAACTGGGGCAGGAAGATGTTCTTCCTTGAACTTACAATGTTGTATGCAAGCACTTAGACCTTGTAATATATGATAGTTTATTATTTCTTTTTTCTTTCTAAATGTTGTGGAATAAGCAAGGTTATAAACTATTAAATACTAATCTAGTTAGTATTATATGTAAGATATTATACTGGCCCTCAGTCTCTTGGTTTTTCCTCTTTTTCCAGACTGAGTGGTAAATATTGGGATGTTTCAGGTTTCAGGCCTAGTCTCCATCTTCCTTCCCTAAGATTGTACTTCTTATTCACCTTAATCTGAAATTGGCTGACTTTTCTGGCTAACAAGACTGTCATTTTATATGTCCAAACAGACAGTTTTCTAATGTGGCTTTTTCTAACTCAATGAGCAGTACACTAATGTACCTACATATTCAAGCAAAAAATCTTGGAAATCATACCCAATGTCTCGGTCTCCTTGGTGCCCACATCCATACTGTCTGTTCTACTTATGTGATATGTGTTTCCTGCTCCTTTTCATCACTGTCACCACTCTAGTCTAATACATCTTTCCCTTTTATATCTTCTACCTAATTGTCTTTCCCTTCTACATCCATTCATCATCGTTCTGTCCTCAGAATCATGTTTTCTTAATAAAACCACATGCCTTTAGTAGCTTCTGTGCTTACTCAAACTTCTTACCATGCTATAAGAGGCCTTACATTACCGGCCCCCCAGCTCCTTCTCTGAGCTGGCCTCAGGCGACTCCTTTCCTCATTGCACTGACATTTCTGGTCCAAGTTTGTCTGCACCTTAAGGTATTGAACCTCTGATTAGGCATCTGAAACTGACAGTAGAGTTCCCTTTCCCTAAATCTGCTGAGGGGGGGTATTTTTTTTTTTTTTTTTTTTTTT